>CABHPR010141435.1:6001-23884 GCA_902168415.1 Peromyscus melanophrys
CACACACACACACACACACACACACACACACACACACACACACACACACTATAAAAGAAGATAGTGCAACCATCAGAGACTCCAGGTTGCTACGTCTCACTAGGGTAGAGAACATGTCATGGAGATTCCTCTGTCTCATTGACCCCTTGCATCATAGCATTTCCACATGTTCGGATGAGCAGGCAGGAACCTAGGAAGGAATTACAGAGGCTCTGGACCCAACAGGCGTGGAGATACTCTTTGGCTGGGTCTGGCTGAGGAACAATCCACTACTTTGTCTCGCTTAGGAAAGGCTTGGTGCCAGCTTTTCACCTGCCATGGTCACCTGGTACTTGTCTGGCTTGTGGCAACAGAACAGCGCACTGAGTGTGAAGTGGGGGGCCCAGCGGCAGGTTTACTCCTGCTGGTCATTGGTTCTGTGCTGTTGGGCCCGCTCTTACAGCCGCAGTGATTTCTGAGGCTCTTCCCCTATATCATCAGCATCTACAGCTGTTGATTCAGCTATTTGTCCCGGGGGTTCAGCTACCGTGCATTTGGACACGCAGAAATCCTGACTTCTGTACACTCTGCTAAGCCTTGTGTGTGAGTCTTTAAATTTTATTTATTGTTTGTTTGTTTTGAGACCAAGTCTTTCTATGTAGCCCAGGCTGATCTGGAACTCTCTATGTAGTCCAGGCTGACCTGGAACTCTCTATGTAGACCAGGCTGGCCTCAAACTCACAGAGATCTGCATGTCTCTGCTTCCTGAAATCTGGGATGAAAGGTGTGTGTCACTACACCCGGCTAGCCTGGTTTTTGATGTAGTATGAAATTTAACAGTGCATGGGCTAGCTTGTTAAATACTCCACAAATATACAATACTATTTTTTTACTTTAAACATTTAGAACTCCATTTTCTCTGTGATAGTGATTATGTGTATGAGTGTCTGCCTGTGTGTGTGTGTGTGTGTGTGTGTGTGTGTGTGTGTGTGTGTGTGTGTGTGTGTGTGTACCATGTGTATACTGTGTCGACAGAAGCCGTGTCAGATTCCCTCTAACTGAAGTTACTGGCGGTTGTGAGCCATCCCATGTGTGCTGGGAACCAACCCTGGATCCTCTTAACTGCTGAGCCACTTTTACAGACCCTATTTGGATATAATTTTTAAAGATTTATCTTTATTTGCGTATGTGTCTCTGTGTGTGGATGCTTTGTGTGTGTGTTCCTGTGGAGGCCAGGGGAGAGCTGCAGGGCAGACTAGGGAGGGCTGGAGAGATGGCTCAGCAGTTAAGAGTGTGCACTGCTCTTTGAAAAGGATCTGAGTTCAGTTCCAAGCAACTGGTCCTAGTGTCTTACAATCGCCTGTAACTCCAACTCCAGATAGATCAGTGTCCTCTTCTGGCCTGTGTGGGCACCCCACACATATGATTTGTGTGTACGAGTGTGAGCATACACACACACACACACACACACACACACACACACACACACAAATCTTAAAAAAAAAAAAAAAGACAAGGTGGATATCACCTGGAGAACAAAACCCAAGGTTCATTGCTGGCCTCCACATGCATGCACATGTACATGCACCTGTACGTGAACTCACACGCAAGTTTTAAAAAATTTTATTAACAAAATGTACAGGTCATGGATAATGTTCATACAATTTTGTAGGTAGAGTCTACAGATCCCAACCTTCTTTACTTAAAATTAATTACTGTTGGGGTCCCCCTTGTCTCAAATACTAGCTGGACATGGATTTTTAGTGACGAAAAAGAATGCAGTGGAAGACTCAGAATTGTAGATAACCTAAAAGTCATGTTTGCTTATTTTCCTGGCTTCATCATAAATTTATTTCATCATCTGAGGCATATTCACGTTCCTGATGATGCTCACATTTTACTTAGGCTATATTTATTTTTATTCTTTAAGAATCTCGCACACACCTTTAATCCCAGCACTCAGGTCTCTGTGAGTTGGAGGCCACCCTGGTTTATAAAGTGTGTTCCAGGATAGCCAGAGCTAGCTCAAAAAACAAGAGTTATAGGCTAGCTGGCTCAATGAGTAAAGACACTTACTTATTCCCCAGCTTGTCGACTCAGTCTCATCACCAAGGCCCATGTGGTGGGAGGAGAGAACCCCAACCCCAACACACACACACACACACACACACACACACACACACACACACACACGAAATAGGTTTTTTGTTTGTTTGTTTTAAGAATCTATAGTTATGGTCCAAGGGTGCTGAAATAGTGTTAAAACTGCAATAATAAGATTGTGGGCTGGAGAGATGGCTCAGCAGTTAAGAGCACTGGCTGCTTTTCCAGAGGACCCGGGTTCAATTCCCAGCACCCATGTAGCAGCTCACAACTGTCTGTTACTCCAGTTCCAGGGGGTCTGGCATGCATGCAAAACACCCATGCACATAAAAATAACTAAAAAAAAAAAAGATTGCAATAGATAATTGAAAGCTGACTCTTCTTTCTCTCTTGTGTGTTTATGTGTGTATGTACTTGTATATGTACATATGTGTGGGGGAGTGTACATATATGCAAGTGTGTGTTGACATCTGGTATCTTCCTCTAGCACAATCCACCTTATTTATTTATTTCGAGACAGGGTCTCTCACTGAACCTGGAGCTCACTTACTCAGCTGGACTTGGCCAGCCAGTGAGTCCAGGGGTCTGCTGGTCTCCACCTCCCCAGTGCTGGGATCACAGGTGTGTACCATTAAACCTGGCTTTTTTATGTGGGTTCTGGGGATGGACCTCAGGCCCTCCTGCTTGGACAGCTAGCACTTTCCTGACTGATCCCTCTTCCCAACCAGACGGTTGGAGATAATGAGTACTTCATAGTGCTCACAAAATGGCCTCCAAAGGGTGGCGCTGTTAGGAGGTGTGGCCTTGTTGGAGGAAGTATGTATGTAGGGTGGCCTTTGAGGCTTCCTATGCTTGGAATACCACCCAGTGAGTCAGCTGACTTCCTGTTGCCTGCAAGATATAGGACTCTCAGCTGTTCCTCCAGCACCGTGTCTGCCTGCAAGCTGCCATGCTCCCCGCCATGATGATAATGGATAGAACCTCTGAAACTATAAGTGAGCCACCCCCACTTAACTGTTTTCATTTATAAGAGTTGCCATGGTCATGGTGTCTCTTCATAGCAATAAAAACCCTAACTAAGACAATGAGTGTTTACTCACATGTATATGTGCACCATGTCCAAGCCTGGTGCCTGAGGAAGACAGAAGAGCCACAAGTGCCCTTACACAGTGCCATTCTTCACTGGATGACAGACCCTATGATGACCTAGCTACCCTGAGGTGTGCTCAAAAGACCCTGCTTTTCATACAGATTCTTTTTTACAATGTAACCATAGAACGGAATTTAGTGTTACAGATCCTTTATTACAGTGTAGCCGGTAGAGTGGGATTGAGTGTGGCAGATCCTTTATTACAGTGTAGCCAGTAGAGTGGGATTGAGTGTCGCAGATCCTTTATTACAGGGTAGCCGGTAGAGTGGAACTTAGTGTGCTGTTGAGAGCTTTTTCAGATAGAACTACACGCTGTAATCACAATACAGTAATTAAACGGTTTAGAAAATAAAGCGGAGAACCAGAAACTTTTAGAATTCAAGTATGCAGAGTACCTGTGTCTGCTGTACAACTAGGGGCTGGTTATCTTAGAGTTGGAGGGGTCTGTAGAATGTTTGTAAATGCAAGAGTTTATATGGCTTGTGGTTCCAGACAGAGAGTCCATAATGGCGGCGGAAGCATGGCAGCAGGGGCCCGATCAGGAAGCTCAGAGTTCACATCTTCAACCACATGCAGATAGTAGAGAATTCAGGGTTCAAGTTTCACCCGAGTGTAGAGAGATAGTGTGGGGCAAAAATGCAGGATGGCCTGGTTTCAGCACCTGCAGTTACGGAGTGGAGTGGGTTCGATTGAAGCAGGCTCAGTGGGTAAAATGCTTATCTCACAAGCATAGCTGCCTGAGTTTGACTCCCAGCACCCACATCATAAGCTGGATGTGGTGGCGCACGCCCGAAATGCTAACCCTGGCAGGCCAGAGAGAGGAAGATCCCTGGGACTCACTGGCCAGCCAGCTGAGCAGAATATGTGAATTCCAGGTTCTATAGGGTAGAAAGGGCCGAGGAGAAACACCTTGATCCTGACTTGACCTCAGGACCAGAGAGCTTGAAATCCCACCAATCCCTGAGATCCCTGAGCATGGAATCCCACCAATCCCTGAGATCTCTGAGGACAGAATCCTTGCACCAACCCTGAGTTTGACCCAGAATTAGGCTACAAAACCCCACCAATCTCAAGCCCTCCTGGAAAGCCCCCACAAGAAACCTTATATAATCTCTGTACCTAGTTCCGTTCGCGGCTCCTGCTCACCCTAGAGGCAGCCACCCTCCTGGATTTTTCCTTCCCAGTAAATCTCGAAAGAGGTTTGTTGAGCAGTGTGACACTTTTCCTGGAGAGAAGCCTGGCTGTATTAGAAATTTATGTAGGAAGTTATTAAACTTTCTCCCGAGCTGGAGTGGAGCAGAATTCTAACTCTTTCCCTGTAGCCAAGCCCAGTTGTATCACTTCTCTGGACCTGAGCAGAGCTGTTTGTAACAACTTCGCTGGGGAAACCTCCCCTGCCCGAGCAGAGCTGTTACACTGTATTGGGAAAACCTTTCCCTGGAGCAGAGCTGTAAGCTGCAAAGTGACTGGGTGGTGTTCCTTGGCTCCCACCTGCCAGGATACCTTTCCATCTGAGTTCCAACGCTTACAGGTTCAATAAAAGACTGTCTCTAAACACTGGGTGGAGAGCAATAGGGGAAGATACCTGACATTAACCCCAGGCCTCCTTGTGCATGTACATACAACATGCATACTATGCACAAGCATGTACATGCACCCCCACACATACATGCATACACCTGTGCACACATACAGACATGTACATACATGCATGTACACATATATGCGTGTACAGGCACACACATCTATGTACCTATACATATACATGCACACCATGCACACACATAAATACACACAAAAAGAATAACAGGTACTGTGTCTTTTGGGCATTGGTGTGTTCACATGACCACCGAGCCTCGGTAATGTTTGAATTCTGAAGGCCTTATAGCTGCCCCCAAGGCATGAGTGATTTTTTCAAGTCAGTTTTCTTCACTTGTGTCTCACCGTGCAGCCTTGGCCAGAACTCGCTCTGTAGCCCAGGCTGGCCTGAAACTCACAGAGATTCGCCTGCCTCTGCCTCCTGCGTGCTGGGATTAAAGATGTGCGCCACCATGCCTGCCTGTCACTGTGTCTTAATTTAAGATTTATATGTGGGTTGGTTTTTTGTTTGTTTGTTTGTTTGTTTGTTTGTTTTTCGAGACAGGGTTTCTCTGTGTAGCTTTGCGCCTTTCCTGGATCTTATTCTGTAGCCCAGGCTGGCCTCGAACTCACAGAGATCCTCCTGCCTCTGCCTCCCGAGTGCTGGGATTAAAGATGTGTGCCACCACCGCCCGGCATATGTGGGTTTTTTAAGTTGTTCCTTCTTGGCCTTTAGTGGCTCTAGAAGATAAAATGGAGTTGTGTTCGCTGTTGAGACTTCCAGTTCTGCTGCTCCATGGTTACATGTCAAAGCCTAAGCTCTGAACCCACACGAACATGCCTGACCCGTGGGCCTCATGAACCCAGTACATAAGTAACACTAACTTAAAAAATTGTAAAACTTTCTGTGATTTGTTTTTGGTAATTCTGTGGTTCCTGATTATGAACTTATAGATGACAGTTTCGTGTCATTCAATGTCAAAAGGTTGTACACTTACCGATTTAAAATGTCTGTGAGTCTCTCCCTCCCTCTTCCTCTTCCTCCCTCTCAGTTCTTCTGTCTTCCTTTCCCTCCTCTCTGGTTTCTCCCTGGGGTCCCTCCTCATTCCTGCCGGGACCTCCCTATGCCAGGCGAGCGTCCACCACGGAGCCCACTTCTGCCTGCTGCACTTTGAATGGTTTGCTAAAGTGCATTTTCTCTTATAGTAGGACAGATTTTAAATAGGTGTGTTTATAAAGAAAGGGGTTCCATGTTTCTACTTTCTCGTCTAATAATCACAACAGAGGCTTTAGATAAATCTGTGTGAACAGAGAACTTGTTTTCTTTTTCTTTCAGATACACTGAAGATTCTTCATCAAGCTCACAAAGCAAAGGTGTGTCTGTGGGTGGGGTTTCTGATGGGTAGGGTTTCTGGACACCAGCTTCACCAGTGTGGTTGGAATTGGGAGTATGCAAATGGAGGTGTATGTCTAAAATCTCCTACTCTAGGAATTATGTTTTGGAGGAGTGCTCTCTACAGCCTTCCATTCCCATTAAAGGGAAAGAAAAATCGGGGCCGGGAGATGACCCAGTCAATAGTGGGGACCTGAGTTTGGTTCCCCAGCACCCAGGTGAAAGTCAGATGCAATGGTGCACACCTGTAATCCCAGCACTGGGAGTCGGGAGACGGGGGTCTGTTGAGCCAGGTCAGCCTAGCTGAATTGGTGAGCTCCAGGTTCAGGAAGACACTGTCTCAGAGAGTAAGCTGAAGCAGCATTTCATGTGTGGACTGTGACCTGCTGTCCGGCAGCCTGACCTCCTAATTCTGCACCAGAAACAAAGGCCCAGAAGCAAACACTGGTACTCTGTGTACAGGTGCAGGCCACAAGAGCCCAGGTGGGTGCTGTCACAGAGGCCCCGCCCACCCCTCCAGGGTGGCCCTTACCTGAAGAGAGCTGTGTGTCATGTGTTTTGTGCTTTCATTCATACCTTCTTGAATATTTGTGTAAGGTTCTGATGACGTTGCCACCAAAGGTGTGCCTCTCAGATGGGATGGGGACGTCTTTTCTCGGAGCCTCGGTGACCTTTCACAGACTCCTCATTGGAAATGTCAACTCAGTCTTACATTAACTGCTCAAGGATAAGGGACACACCTTTGTGTGGGCATGTGTGTGACTGTGTGCACGTGTGCATCTACACGTGTGTATGGAGACAGGTGTGCACATGCATGTGAAGACCAGAGGTCCACATGGAATGCCTTCCTTAACTGCTCTCCACTTTTTATTGTAGTTTTTTGAGACAGGGTCTCACTATCTGGGTCCGCATGGCCTGGAACTCGCTGTGTAGACCAGGCTGGCATTGAACTCACCGAGATCCACCTGCCTGTGCCTGGGGAGTGCTGGAATTTAAGGGGTGTGCCACCACGCCTGGCTTCCACCTTATCTTTTAGATAGGATCTCTCACGGAGCCTGGGGCTCATGATTTGGCTACACCGGCTGGCTTATCCCCAGGATAGTCCTTTCTCCACATTGCCAACACTGGGATTGCACCACCGTGACCAGCTTTTGAACCCAGGTCCTCACACTTTTGTGGCAAACACTTGACTGACTGGATTACATCCCAGCCCTGAGGGACCATGTTATTATTCGAGCCTCTTCTTACCTCTAGCACCTAGTGTAATGCCTGGGTCATAGCGATTTTTGTAATTTTAAAACTCTTGATTGCACTTTCATTTATTTATTTATTACAAGTGTGTGTGGGTGAGTGCATGTGTGAAGGTCAGAGGGCGACTTTCAGGAGTCTGTTCTCTCCTGCCATGTGGGTTGCAAGGATCGAGGTCTTCAGGCTTGGCCTCAGGTGCCTTTCCCCTCTGAGCCATCTCTCTGGCTCTCCCTAACAAGTTTTGAGTGAAGTATTTATCAATGAATTGATTTCATTTTATTTTTGTTTCAAGTCATTGGTGCCGTTGTAAACTCAAGCTTTCAGATAAATGTGTGTCACAGGTGGGAGTGTCAGCCGGTGTCAGGTTAGGGACCTAGTGACAAGTGGCTGAGAGTGTCAGCGGGTGTCAGGTTAGGGACCTGGTGACATTTATTGCGTATGAAAACTTGACAGTGTCTCATGGACCCACGCATGTCTGAGACTACATGTGGCACCCGTTCCTTTTGTGGATACCAGAATGTTCTACCACAGTCTGACCACAGGCTTCATCGGTGGAGTGTGTTCATTCTGATTTCTAAACAGTAGAGAAGGCAAGGTATGGTTTTGTTTTATGTCTTATTAGTTACTCTTCTCTTTGCTGTGGTAGAATACCTCACAAAAGAGGCTTGAGAGAGGGAGTTATTTATTTCTTTGTCATTCCATCGTGGAGGGGCAAGCATGGCATTTATAATAAGCAGAGCCATGGGTGCTGGAGCTCAGTACCCCCCACACCCCAGTGTATATGTGCATATGTATGTGTGCTGTGGCCAGCGGAGGGAGTCGGGTCCTGCTTGGTCACTCTCTGCCACACTCCCTGGAGACAGGCTTTCTCACTGAGCCTAGAATTAGGTTGGCAGCCAGTGAGCCCCAGCGACTCCTTCTGCACTCCATATAGCACTGAAGTCACAGGCACTGTCAGCCTTTTGAGGGAGCTGGGGATTTGAACTCAAGTCCTCATGCTTGCACAGAAAATGGCTTTTACTTGGTGGGTGAGCCATCTCTCCTGCCCTACAGCCATAGTTTTAAGAGAGAAAAACCGTAAGACTTTAGAAGACGGTACATGATGCATTTCTGTTTGCACAGTGAAGTTTACAGGCACATCTCCACACGTGTGACGCATACATCAATGGTGTCAGGAAACACACGTGGCTAGGTACAGGTTCTGCAGAGGACAGCTCAGTAGCTAGGGCATAGGGGTAGGAGACTGCAGTTTTCACTCTCTATATGGTTGAGGGATTTTGTGTTTAGATTCTGTGTTCTAAAAGAACTTTTAATGAAGCGTTGAATTTTTTTTTTTTTTGGTGAATGTACTCTGGAGTTCAAGACCGTCTGTCTGTACTGAGTGAAGTTCATGATCCACAGAACGTGGCCTCTGGCTTGTGGGCCTTCTGTTTGGCAGTGGAGAAACCTTTCTGTTGAGTCTGTCTCAGATATATTCTAGAAATACGGTGGACTGGGCTTGGGGAATGATTTCATCAGTAAAGTGTTTGAGGACCAGGGTTGAGGTCCCCAGAACTCACATAAAAAGGCAGGTGTGTGAGAACCCTCTCCACCATTGAGGTCTTATGAGTCTTAGCTGGGGACAGTCTCGTGAGTTCCTGGGGTTTTCCGTAGCTGCAGATTTCTCCCCATCCCCTTAATGGTACAGTCTGTCAAGATAGCTCTTTCACTGCTCTCCCTCCTTGTCTCTTCCCCATGTTTCCACCTCCTTTCCCCTCCCACCCTCTCCCCTCTATTCTCCCCTCTCAGTTTGTCCAGGAGATCTTAACACTTTCCCTTTCCTGGGGTGATCCATGTGTGTCCCTCTTAATGTCCTCCTCTTTACCTAGCTTCTCTGGGTTATGGATTGTAGCCTGGTTATCCTTTGCTTTGTTTCTAACATTCACTTACGAGTGAGTACATACCCTGTTTGTCTTTCTGAGTCTGAGTTACCTCACTCAAGTTCCATCCATTTGCCTGCAAATTTCATGATGACATTGTTTTTTACCACTGCATAATACTCCATTGTGTAAATGTACCACATTTTCTTTATCCATTCTTCTGTTGAAGAGCATCTAGGATGTTTCCAGGTTCTGGCTATTACAAATAATGCTGCTATGAACATGGTTGAGCAAATGTCCTTGTGGTGTGGTTGAGCATCTTTTGGGTATATGCCCAGGAGTGGTATTGCTGGGTCTTGAGGTAGGTGGATTCCCAATTTTTTGAGATACCGCCATACTGATTTCCAGAGTGGCTGTACAAGATTGAATTCCCACCAGCAGGTGGAGTAGTGTTCCCCTTGCTCCACATCCTCTCCAACATAGGCTGTCATCTGTATTTTTTATCCTAGCCACTCTGACAGGCATAAGATGGTATCTCAGAGTCGTTTTGATTTGCATTTCCCTGATGGCTAAGGATGTGCACTCAGATTGCTGTCTACCCTAATTGTCATCATAGAACCTACATCCAGTAGCTGATGGAAGCAGATGCAGAGATCCACAGCCAAGCACTTGGCCAAGATCCTGGGTTCAGTTGAAGAGATGAAGGAAGGATTGTAAGAGCAAGCGGGGGGGGAGGGGGGGGGGTCAGAATCATGATGGGAAAAACCACAGAAATAGCTGACCCAAGCTAATGAGAGCTCATGGACTGTGAACTGATAGCTGGGGAGCCTGCATAGGCCCTCTGAATGTGGGTGAAAGTTGTGTGGCTTGATGTGTAATGGGACCAGGACTTACCCCGGGTACACAAACTGGGTTTTTAGACCCCATTCTCTATGGTGCAAGGCCTTACTCAGCCTTGATGCAGGAGGGAGGGGCTAGGTCCAGCCCCAACTTGGTATAATAGCCTGAGTTGACTACCCAAGGGAGACCTTACTCTCTATGAGGAAGGGATGGGGGTGGCATGGGGGTATGTGGGGGGAGCGGGAGAAGAGGAGGGAGGGGGAACAGGGGTTGGTATGTAAAAGGAAAGAAAATCTTTTTTTTAGTAATCAGCCTGGGGAGGCAGAGTCAGGCAGCTCCCCAGGGCTTATGCCAGCTAGTCCAGCTAATCAGTGAGTTCTAGGTTCAATGAAAGACGCTATCTTAGTTAGGGTTTCTATTGCTGTGAAGGGACACCATGACCACAGCAACTCTTATAAAGGAAAATATTTAATTGGGCCGGCTTACAGTTCAGAGGTTCAGTCCATTATGGTCATGGCAGGACATGGCAGCATGCAGACAGACTGGGGAGGTAACTGAGAGTTCTAGATCTTGCAGGCAACAGGAAGTGAATTGAGATACTGGGTGTGGCTTGAACATATATGAGACCTCAAAGCCCGCCCCATGGTGACACACTTCTTCTAACAAGGCAACACCCACTCCAGCAAAGCCACATCTTCTAATAGTGCCCCTCCCTTTGGGGGACATTTTCTTTCAAACCACCACAGCCCCTGTTGCAAAAAAATACAGTGGAGTAGAGATTGAGCAAGCCACCCAACATGGGCTCCTGGCCTCCATTGCACACGTACCCATGCATTCACATGCACACACATATAGGGAACTAGACTAGACTACAAACAGCTGGATTCTGATTGGCAGGTGGTACCATGTGCCCAACCCACAGGAACTTCCAGGTGCTATTCAGGGGAGACAACAACTCCAAATTGTCTTCCGTGATGTCCAACTAGATTTGCAACTATCTCTGGAGAACCAACATCAGTACCACTCCAAATCACATGGAAATGTGACAGTTAATAAGACACAGGCTGAAATCCTTGTCAGCTTGGGCGAGGTTTTTAGATATGTGCCCTTGGGGCCACTGAAGGCCAAGTTGCTCCTCTGAGAAGTCACATGGTCAAGAGCGTGCCTTCAGTTCCACCTCTGATGAGCCACACGCCCCAGGCCTACATTTTTGCAGTTCCTCCCAGATTCTTGTGATGATGATGCAACATGGTGACAGCAGATGTAGAGGACCTACTCAGTGCTGAGGGTCCAGACAGGTCATCGGATCATCACGCATCCTCCTCAGTACTAGGGGAAGAAAGGGGAAGCTACACTCACTTCTCCTTCTGTAGCTGCAAGGTAACTAAAGCTTGGAGAAGTTTGCGGTGTTGAGCACACAAAGCTGGGCACCAAGGGAACGTGCCTTGGAACCCTAGTTTGATTCCAAAGCCTCTTTGTAGTACTGTCTACAATGTAGCTTACAGTGTTGGCACTTAGTAGGTCTATATTCTGCATCTTCTCTGTTATCTCCTTACCATAATAGAATTTAACATGACTTAGATTATTGCTGAGACTCCATGTAACAGCTCTGTGTGTGTGTGTGTGTGTGTGTGTGTGTGGTATAGGTGTGTACACATGTACATGCTGGGTGCATATGTGTGTGCATGGATATGGAAGCCAGAAGTTGGTGTTGGGTGTCTTCCTCTGTTATTGTCCACTTTACTTTTTAAAATATTTCTTTGTTGGTTATTTGCGTGTGTACATGTGGGTGTATATACGTGTAAGTGTGTGTGGAGGGTGCCTGTAGAGTGCAGAAGAGTCTTGGATCCTCTGGTAGAGTTACTGGTGTTGTGAGCTGTCTGACATGGGTGTTGGGATCTAAACTCCAGTCTTCATGATAGAGCAGCAAGCTCTAACCTGAGTCACCTCTCTAGTCCCATCCACATTCCTCTGTGACAGGGTCTCTCACTGGGCCTGGGACTTGCTGATTGATTAGGCGGGCTGGTCAGTGAGCTCCAGGGGTCCTCCTGTCTCCACCTCCCCAACACTGAGATTACATGGCACGGGGTTCCAAACGCAGGTCCTCGTACTTGCAGGGTGAACACTGTCCTGACTCAGCTGTTTCCCAGCCCCTCTAAGTACCACTCTCAGGTCTTTGGGACATCTTGGTCAAGTGTCCTGATCAAGTGGGGGTTCTTCCTTTCTAGACAAATGAGCTTGTGTTGGGTTTGGAGGACGACGACACACTCCTGCTGAAGGAAGACAGAACGCTCAAGGACTCAGGAGTAGGTAAGAAGGGCTGGGGTGGATGGAGGGGCGTGGGGCTTCCCAGCCTGTGTGCGAGGGCCCCTGGATGAAAGTGTCTGAGAATCCTCCCAAAGTAAAGCCCCTGTGTTGAGACTGCTGTGCGTGCTGATCATTTGACCCAGGGCACTGGAGTTTGCTCTGCATATGTGCAGAATGCAAATAAGAAGTTCTTTGCAGGTTTGTTCCGAACTCTGGTGATGGTCATTGTAAATGACTGACAGGCTATTAGTACACTAACTGCCGACCGTCATCAGCACGGTTGAAGAGAAATGGACCTAGTGGAACTAATGTAGAATAATGAAGTGAGATGTTATTTGTACAACACGCAGTGTAACTTCTGACAGTCACTCAAGACTCTCAGGGCCAGCTAAGTCGTGGAATTTAAACTATAAGCCTGGTGTGTACAGTGGGAAAATGACCTGATTTAGCCTTTCAACTTAGAATGTGCGTTCAGTTCCATTTGAAAGAAATGCTGTGTGGCCATTAGATGTCAGTGTTAGTCTACTTAGGCCTTCAATATGTGCGTGAATATGAGCAGGAGTTCTAAGCAGAAGGCACATGCTGCCTGTGACACACCTCTGTGGTTCGAGAGCAAGATAGTGTCCCAGTGCACACTTCCTCCATCAGTCCCCATGTACAGTAGGTAACAGACATGGACAGTGAGGGTTATGCTGGGAAGCCGTACGGTTTTGTTGTTGTTGTTTTGGACAGGTGTTCAGTTGAGCTGCTTTCACCGAATGCCAGGAATTCACTTTTGAAGGATTCACATGGTTTATATGAGTTCCTGACAGTGATCTTTCCACGGAAACAGGATTTAAAATAATAGGTCAAGGGGCTGGGGATATGGCTCAGTGGGTAGGTGAGCTTGATGAATTTGATCCCTAGAGCCCCTGTAAAAAAAAGATGAGTGTGCTTGTGTAAGTATCTGTAGCTACAGCAGTGTGGGGGTTCGAGATGGGAGGGTCTCTCATGCTTGCTGGCTGCGCCTAGCTACGGGTTCGGTGAGAGAGCTGCCTCAAGGTAATAAGATGGCAAGCAGGACTACTGATGTCCTCTTTTGGCCTCTGCACACATCAACTCTTGCATCTGTGTGGGCACTTGCATACACAGACACACACACACACATACACACACACAGACACAAATAAATAAATGGTGGGTTATGAAATCATAAACTTGATATCTGTATTAAGTCTACACAGTTTGCTGTAATTAGTGCCTGTTCATATTAAGAATGCAGTAGATTTATTGTTATATGAAATTAAAAATCATTTTTCTGTCTCTGAATTGTGCACAGGAATTGTATTCTCTAGTGCTTATATTATTTTCTGTAACTTCATCCAGGATCAAGTTCCCTGGAAGTAAAATCAAATTTGGGACAATTATAATGGCTTCTTTCTGGGCATGGTGGTGCGTGCCTTTAATCCTGGCACAGGGGAGGCTGAGGCTGGATGGCCACAAGTTTCAGGTCATCCTGGGTTATATAGCAAGTGCAAGACCAATGTAGACTATCTGCTGAGAGCCTGTCTATAAATAAATAAATAAGAAATTAATGTTTTTGCTATTTGGAAAAAGTCATCCACCAAATAGGTATTGAATGCCTATTTTGTGCCAGTGAGAAATGATTTTTTAACTCGACACTTGGTGTATCAAATGCTGCTTTTATAGCAGGGGGCATTTGTCTAATTGAGACTTCTGGAGCCTGGGGGAAGGCTGGCTTGCTTTAAAAGCCAGCACCGAAATGAACGTTTTAGGCTGGTATTGATGTGGGAGTGGACAAGTAGCTCAGTGGAAAACAATGTAAAATTTTTGTTGTGTTGGGTTTGGAGGACGGCGACACACTCCTGCTGAAGGAAGACAGAACGCTCAAGGACTCAGGAGATAGAACTTGAAATAATAAAGTTGACATCTCGCAAATAAACAAAGGAGAAATGAATTCGCCAAAACTATGTGAGTTTCTAGGAAATAAATTTTAAATCTTTAACTCAGTCTCTATTTAAAAAGAAATTCTAGATGAATTAATGTCACAATGTAAAAATAATTTTAAAGTATTTTTACTTGCTAGGTATTGGGGTACACGCCTTTAATCCCAGCACTCGGGAGGCAGAGGCAGGTGGATCTCTGTGAGTTAGTGACCAGCCTGGGCTACAGAGTGAGTTCCAGGTCAGCCAGAGCTACATAGTGAGACCCTGTCTCAAAAAAATTTTTTTGTATTTTTTTTGTATGCATCTGTGTATGTGTGTTCATGTGTGAGAGGGTGCAGTGGTGTGCACTGTGGTAAGCATGTGGAGGTCAGAGGACAACCTGTGGAAGCTGGTTCTCTCCTCCCACCATGTGGGTCCCAGGGAATGGCACTTAGGACTTCAGGATTGGAGCAAGTGCCATCTTGTCATCTAATAAAAATGTGAGTTCCTGACCTCAGAGGAGAGGGTATAGAGGGGGAAATGTATAATATGATCCTAAAAAAGGTAAAGAGACTGTGTTGACTAGTTTTATGTCAACTTGACATAAAATGCCCCCAGCAATTGGCCTGTGGGCAGGCCTGCGATACATTTTCTTATTTGATAATTAATGTGGGAGGGCCCAGCTCACCGTGAATGGTATCACCCCTGGGCTGGTGGTCCTGGGTGCTAGAAGAAAGCAGACTGAGCAAGCCAGTAAGTAGGACTCCTCCTTGATCTCTGCTTCAGCCTTTACCTCAAGTTCCTGCCCTGCTTGAGTTCCTGACATGACTTCCATCAGTGATAGACTGTGATGTGAAACTATAAGCTGAAATAACCTCCTTTCTCCCCAATTTGCTTATGGTCGTGGTCTTCATCACAGCAGTGTAAACCCTAAATAAGACACAGACCTAAAGGAAAAATAACAAACTATGAATACATATGTTGAGTATGTTCAATGACACATAAAAAGTTGCTAGCCTTGTTGCTGGATCCTAATGGCTCACTCAGGGGAGGGGGTGAGAAGGCATGGCATCAGTGATACAGACACCGGGAGTCCATAGTGGGGAAGGCCTTGTATACCCTCCTTCCAGCACCCAGGCTGTGGGACATTGCATGGCCATCCCTCATTGGCTGGGCACAATCAGGAGCTCTGGTAGCACCTGTTGCTAGGCCCTCAGGCAGACTCCAGGTTGGCTCATAAGGAAGTACATGCCTTGGCAACTGGTTTGAGCCAATTTCCTCGACCCTATGGGCCTGTCCTACTACATAGCCTGACTGAAGAACTCTCCAGGACTTGGAGAGGTGATGGGTAAAGTGTTTACTGGGTAAAAACCCAAGTTTAATCCTTAGCAGTCACATTAAAATAGAAAGAAGGAAGGAAGGGAGGAGGGAGGGAGGCAGACAGGCAAGCAGGCAACAAAACCAGCAAGGTGTGGTGGCCCATTCTGTTATCTCAGTGCTGGGGAGGTGGACACTGGAGGATCTCTAGGGCTCACTGGCCAGCCAGGCTAAACAGTCAGTGAGCTCTAAGTTCAGTGAGATCCTGTCTCAAACACATAATGTGGAAGATTTGGAGAGATGGCTCAGTGGCTAAAATTATACACTGCTCTTGCAGAGGACCCAAGTTCAGTTCCTAGCACCCATGTTGGGCAGCTTATAACTTCCTATATCTCGAATTCTTATACCCTCTTCTTACTTCCATGATCACTGAGCATGAGCATGTGCAAACATACACACTATTTAAAAAATTAATTAAATTTGAAAGTAAAAACAAAAATAAGGTGGAAAATGACTGAGGAAGATTTCTGATATCAAATTCTGGCTTCCACGTGCACACACACACACACACACACACACACACAGCTGAACACACGTGTGTATACACACATACAACATAGACATACATGCAAACAACCTTGTAGTTAGTATAGAAAAGATAAATGAAAAACTATGCGAATGAAGGAACAGTTACGATGTCAAAAATACTCCCACACTATTGCTAGGGCGGCAAATGCACGCTGAAAGAGATGCTATCTGCATAGCAGAGCCAAGAAACTGAGAGTTACACCCTGGTCCCCAAGGCTTGGGCTCAGAACCTGTTTCTGTCCACTGTGTCCATCTGGGTGACCTTGAACAACCAGCAATTATTACATGATTAGCAGTCATGAATAAAACTGGTGAGCCTCAGGTAGGTTATAGTGTGGGGCAGGACTTTCTCATGCACATCTGCTGAGGGCATGCACTTCCTCTCATGCTCTGTAGTCGAGGACCACTTTCTGTTGCATCTTCTAAGTCTACAGGAGCATGCCTCCACAGGTCCACCTTCTGAAGGTGGCAGGGTTCCTTCTCAGGCGCTTTGTCTGAATCACTGATGTGGATATTTATCCCATGGATAAAAAATATATTGTGTGATATCATCATTTAAAACACACATGGGGCTGAACAGATGACTCAGCGGTTACATGCACTTGATGCTCTTCCAGAAGATGAGCCTGCACCCCAGGACTCCTACTGGGTGGCTCACAACTGCCTGTAACTCCAGCTCCAGGGAATCGAATGCCTTCTTTCTGGCCACTGCCTGTACCCCCCCCCCCCCATACACACATGTACATACCTACTCACAAACACACACATACATAACAATATTTAAATATTTTTAGATAATAGAAGGTACATAATCCATGTTTGTAGGTGTATATGGAGGAAGGACCACACACCAGCCAGCCAGTAAGCCCTGGAAACCTGCCTGTGTCCACTTTCCGGGTCCCAGGATTACAAGTGTGTGCACCACATCTGGCCTTTTTAAAAATGTGGGTTTTGAGGATGGTGCTCAGGTCCTGATGCTGGCAAGGCGAACATTTTGCCCCTTCTTGTTTTAAGGCTTTGATCAGACTCTGATTCAAATCAGATCCTTTTTATGGAGTCACCTCTGGGCCTGGAGTGATCTAGGGATCCCCAAAATGCCCTCTAGACCTGGCAAGGCAGCATGTGGGTCCTTCCTAGAAACAATTTCCTCCTTTTCCTAGAGCTGTGTTCTGTCCTCTGGGGAGCAAGCCTTGGTTACATCTGGGGGAGGACACAGTCCCCCGAGAGCAGAGGAAATTACAAGTGGGAGTCGAGTTGTCAAGTGTGATATTTCTAGGGACTTTTCCTCCCTGCCTGCGTCTGCTTCGGCTTCAGGGAGGTTTAACAGACAAACTCAAAGTCAGCACTCGCTCCTCTCCTCTCCTTGATCTCACTGAAAAGCTGTCAGTCTGCTATCACAGCCGGTTACCATGGGAATAATGTCAGTGTGATAAATGTGTCATCCTGACTTTCTGCAGGAGCTGGAAAAGAAAGGCTGGGAGGGGAGCCAGGAGAAGAGAGCAAGATGCCATTCCTCTGCAGCCTTTCTGCTTTCCTGGGACCCTGTGGCATATCCCACACAGTAGTGTACAGTATATACCACCCGTGGTATATTCC
>CABHPR010141437.1:0-21774 GCA_902168415.1 Peromyscus melanophrys
CCGGGGGTTGCTGCGTCCGGCCCGTTGGTGTAACCGGAGAGGCTCGGGAAGTTAAGTCTTGATGAGCAAGTTCCCAACTTGGCCCGAAGAAGCCCCACGAGAAGAAAGGAGAGGGTTCGGTTGTCCTGAGGGGAAGCTGGGCTTGGGTCGGGGTCGGCGGGCGAGCGCAGAGAAGACCGGCCAGGCCCAAGCCGAAGAAGCCCCGAAGACCAGCATCCCCAGGAACAAATGGAAGCGAGTGGCCAACTCTTGAGGATCAGGACTGTGAGAAGGAGCCACTGGCCTCGGAACTTCGTGTGAAGAAGATGGAGTCGTTACGTGGGCCGTGACTGGGCTCAACCGAAGCGTGGAGTTTGGAAGTGGGGCCTACATCTAGACTTGATTCCAGATCCGACCGTAGTCTACTCTTCCCCCCCAAATCCATTCCCCAGTGGGCCCATGCATGCTCTGGCAACTTGTGGAGTGTGTGCTCCCTTCTTAAACAAAGTAGCGTGATTTCACCTAAAAAATATCAACACAATCCCACTGCTTCCTGCTACAGTGACTGCTTAGTTAATTGGAATAAAATTAAGAGGCAATTTACTGAGGTCTTTGAGAACTTTTTTGCATATGCTCAAAATAAATAAATAAGATCTTCCAAACACAGGTCTATCCTGAATAAATGAAACAGACATAGAAAGCCTTCCCAAAGAGAGGTCTGATACTCGGTGATGTTCCCAGTCTAAACCAAACAGTTCTGAGCCAGTCTCTCATTATTGATTAAATGAACAGGGTTTAGGTATCTGCTCTTTGTAATTTGGTATGTTCTAAGTGAGACAAACAGCAATCACAAATTCACATGCCCACACAACAAAGACTTAACCATCAAATAGGAAGTTTGATTAGGTAACTTGTAAAGCCATATTTCTGTGGTAAGATTGACTAGTAAAACTAGAAAAAAAAAAATCTTGAGGGAAGGTGATGCCATAGAGCCACTCTTTGGACAAAAGAAGGGGTCTTATACTTACTATTCACGAAACTATTTTAGAGGAAGTCACAGGACTCCCTCACTTCTTTGAAAGATTGACTAGGGAAGGTTTTCATAACTTATGGCAAATACAAATTTATTTTGTGTGTTGATTTTGTCATCAGATTGGGAATTCTTTGAGGGTTGGGACTGACATGCACCTAACATTGTACCCAGCACAGTAGACTGGATGGTAACCTGAATTTATTTCTTCTGTTTAAAAATAGTTATTTAAGGGGTTGGGGATTTAGCTCAGTGGTAGAGCACTTGCCTAGCAAGCACAAGGCCCTGGGTTCGATCCTCAGCTCCAAAAAAAAAATAGTTATTTAAGCTGGACGGCGGTGGCGCATGCCTTTAATCCCAGCACTCGGGAAGCAGAGCCAGGCAGATGTCTGTGAGTTTGAGGCCAGCCTGGTCTACAGAGCAAGATCCAGGACAGGCTCCAAAACTACACAGAGAAACCCTGTCCAAAAAAAAAAAAAAAAAAAATGGAGCTTTAACGCAAGCCTTTAATCCCAGCACTTGGGAGGCAGAGGCAGCCAGATCTCTGTGAGTTTGAGGCCAGCCTGGGCTAGAAAGCGAGTTCTAGGACAGCCAGGATTATTACACAGAGAAACGCTGTCTCGAAAAACCAAAAAAAAAAAAAAAAAGTGGAGCTTTAGAGCTGGAGAGCTGGCCCAGTGGGTAAGGTGCTTGTTGCACAACCTGAGGTGTTTTTTGTTTTGTTTTGTGTTTTTTGACCACCTGAGTTCTATCCCTGGAAACCACATGGTGGGAGAAGAGAACCAACTCCCAAAGCTGTCCTCTGACTTCCACATGCACTCTATGGTATATTCATGTGCATACACACGCACGCACGCGCACACACACAATAAATAAATGTTAAAGATTTAATTAGAATTTCACATCATTTATTACATTATTTATTGACTATGCCAGATAGAGCTAGAATTTATTGAGAAGCTGAGAAAGAACTAGCAACACAAATTCCATGCTAATAGTACTGGTAAGTTAATATCAACAAATGAATATCAAAAAAATATTTAATACACATTTCTTACATCAAAGCATGGTGCTAAATGCTTTTGGAGCCAAAAGTCCAAAATCGACCCTGTCCTCAACAAGATTATAATTCAAAAGCTTTTTACCTCGCTGGAATTCTGTCAGCATGGCTTCAGTCCCAGCTCTGCACACAAACACATATACATTTTATAAACAAGCCTGGAGTTATCCTGAGAAACATTCACCGTCAAAAGAAAAGACAGCTAAAGCATGGGCTTTTGTTTCCTTGGGAGATTAACGTGACCTTAACCCTTTTTAGAAGAGGATTGCTCTAGAAAGCTCAGGAGAAGAGAGGAGAGCTGCTCAAGTCAAGCGCTAAGTGGGTATAACAAAATTCTATTGGACAAAGTGGCCGGCCTCCCGGTGCTTCTGAGATGCAGGGTGAGATGCTCGTGAACTCTTGGAGCTGTCTGCTCTGAGGGGGAACAGCTTACCCCATGAACAAACAAAAACCTTTTTTTTTTTTCAAGACAGAGTTTCTCTGTGGCTTTTGCGCCTTTCCTGGAACTCACTCTGTAGTCCAGACTGACCCCGAACTCACAGAGATCCGCCTGCCCCTACCCCCTGCCTCCCAAGTGCATGGGCCACCACCACCCAGCAGAAACAATTTTATGTAACAATTTAGTAATACCTTCACTTCAAGGCACTCCTCCAGTAGACTAACTAAAATCTGGGATTGTTCAAACTATTGTCATATGGATTACACAAATCACCATCAATGCGCTCATTTTTTCTATCAGAATCTCCCACCTTCCTGAGTGCTTGTAATAAAAAATGTATCTTCTCTCTGAAGGCTAGTAAGGTAAACTAGGTGTCTAGTCCTTACAGGTATCATCTATACTCATTATTTAAACCATTTGGATGCCTTACACAAATGTTGTTTTCAGACTTAAGGAGAAAGCGGGGTGGATAGTGAGCAGAAACCCCATACATGAGAAGCTGAGGCCAGAGGAGGTCAGCCTGAGCTAAAGACCCTGAATGGAAAGGGGGCGGGAGGGGATTACTTGCTTAGTTGGTTTTGGAGACTGGGTATACAGTATAGGCTGGTCTCAAAATTCCCATTTCTCTTGCCTCTGCCTCCCAGCTACCAGGATGGCAGGCATATGTCCCCACACTAGGCCAAGCCCAGATGTGAGGAGATCCTAATTGTCCATCTTACATTCAATGCTTTTTACTCCCACAGGGTTCTTTCTTCTATATTTCGTAAAATATCCATTCAAATCAAAATCAAAACAAATTCAAACATCAGAAAAGAAAAATAAACCAAATGCTCTCTGATACTTGGTCATACATCGCAGTTTCAATAAACACTTGTTGAAAAGTTGGTGGTTAGGGCAGGAGGGATGGCTCAGCAGTTAAAAGCCCTTTCTAGTCTTGCGAAAGCCCTGGGTTCTGGTCTCCACAGTCTCTTCCCTACTTCATGCACTCACGCAAATATCTCTTCCTACCAAAGAAAAGCCTACAAATGCCTTTTCTGCAAAGATGACAGCCAGGTCCCTGGCGGATAGGGGAACAGGTCTGGTAAGTCAACACTTACATACTGAATGTTATGCTAACGCTCCCAGCAACCGATTTGACTCCCCGAATCCTGCACCACCTCTCCATTTTTCTCAAGATTAGAAGATCCTTTGCCATGTATGCTGATCAACCCAAAAGCAAAGCCCTAAGACACGGCCTGGGCACCTGTTTATGGAGCCGCTGCCGTGCGGCCTCTTGGCTTGTCTTAACTGTTCCTTTTCCTTCTCTCTTATCTCCTTTCAGACACTAGCCAAAAGTCTAAGAGCGCTTTCTAGACATTTTAGACTTCTCACTTTCTCTGACGCACCGCTCCCCTGCTGCCATGAAGCTGCTTGCTGACCGTGACTGACTTTTGACCCTACCCACTTTCTTTTTTTTTTTTTAACTTGCCCACTTTCTTAAAAGCATGTCTCTTCCCTTTCTCAGTCTCCTTCCTCTCTAGCAGTTGCAAAAACAGCTTGCCTGCCCTGTTGTTTTCCCCTCAAACACTAATAAAATTGCTCTTAAACTAGTTGGGAGGTTATGGCACACACCTATGAACCCAGCACTGGGAGGCAGAGGCAGGCAGATCTCTGAGTTCCAGGGCAGCCTGGTCTACAGAGGGGAGTTCCAGGACAGCCAGGGCTACACAGAGAAACCCTGTCTCAAATAACAAACAAACAAACAAACAAAAATTGTCCCTAGGCTATAAACAAACAAGATGAGGACATGGTAAATTCCTGAACTATAAGCTCAAGGCCAAACCACCTCACTTTTTATTTTCTTACTTTCCTCTTTCTTCTTTGTCTGAAGATTGAACTCACACGTGCAAGCCCAGGGCTCTGCCACAAAGCACACCTCTAAATCCTAAACAGATCGCTCTGCAGGGAAGTTCACCATCACCTGTCCCTGTCTTCTCACTCAGCTTCTGATCATCATAAACACTGTGATGTCTTCTTCTTAAATATGAGCAGATACTCAAAGACTCTCAGACTTCTGAGGGAAGTCTTTCTCATGGAAGACAGAAAAACAAAGTGACAAAGACTGGTACAAATGGACAGCACAAGGAAAAAGAGGAGGCAGGGTGTAGTCTCTGTGTGTGTTAAGAGAACTGCAATCACGAAACAAAATTAGGCAGAATTGGTTTTCTAGGAAAACAAGAAAGTAAAGAGTATTGAGAATACAATATGGATTCTCCAGAGGACCAGAGTTTGCTTCCCAGAACAGCTCACAACCACCTGTAACTCCATCTCTAGGGGTTCTCTTCCGGCCTCCCTTAGCACCAGAATGTACATGGCATCCACACAGAGGGACACATAAATAAATAAAAATAAATCCTTGAAAAAAAAGAAGCCAGCAGTGGTGGCACACGCCTTTAATCCCAGCACTCGGGAGACAGAGCCTGGCGGATCTCTGTGAGTTCGAGGCCAACCTGGTCTACAGAGCGAGATCCAGGACAGGAACCAAAACTGCCAGAGAAACCGTGTCTCAAAAAACAAAAAACAAAAAGCAAACAAACAAACAAAAAGAGTATTGACTTATTTTCCAGAGGACCAGGGTTCAATTCCCAGCGTCCACATGGTGATTCAGAACCACCTACAAGTTCCCGGGGATTTGTCCCCCATCTTCTGACCTCCACTGAGAATCAGGCATGGAAGAGGTATACAGATATATACATGCAAGCAAAACATCGATACACATAAAATTAAAAAATTAAAAATTGTAAAATGGCTGCAATATATAAAGACAGATGTACACAAAAGCATGTCATTAAGAAAAAAATGCATGTCTCAGGAAAGAAGGCAGTAAGAAAAGGAGGGAAGGAGGGAGGGAGGGAGGGAAGGAGGGAGGGAGGGAGGACAGAAGGGAAGGGGGAGCACAAGGCAAAGTAAAGTGAAAATCTTCAGTTCCACATCCTGAGCCATGCATGATCTTGGAAGCTAAGCAAGGTTGGGCCTGGTTAATACTTGAATGGGAGGAAAGATCTTCAGCCTTCCAAAGGGAACACAAAGGAATACAAATTACAAAGGACTGAAAGTCTGAAATGGACACACAGCATCTTTGTCACCTGGAAACTAATCAGAAGCGCAGGTTCTTGGGCTCCGACTGAGTCTGAGGTGGGGCTCCCTGTGATCTGGTGTATGCTAGAGCTGGAGACTGTCTCTGAAGTAGGAGCCCTGAGACTACAGGGAGAATAATGGAGTTGAACTACCATGTCATATTTACCTTAAGTAGATGGAGGCCACCAGCAAGAGTACTTAACAAGATCCCACAGTGCAGACAGGAATACAAGAGCATTTGGATTAGCCAAATGGCTGGTAAAAGCCAAAGTTATTGCTGTTGGAAAGAAAAAGGGCAATAGTTTGGCCCTTATGACATCTGAGATCACATAATGCTTTTTTTTTCTTTTACAAGTCATTGCTATTTTACATACAATCAGTCCATTAAAGTCAATTTGCTGTTTAACATTCACTATCGAAATACATGGTCAGCACTCTCAATGTGTATATACATCTCCCTCAGCTAAGAAGTCTTCAAGGGTGAAGGCTCTGATTTTCTTTTATATTAATAACATATCTTGGGGCTTTGGAAAGAAGGTTCAGCAGTTATGAGTCAATACTGCTCTTCAAAGGACCTGAGCCTGCTTGCCAGCACCCTTATGGGTTGGCTCAGAACTGCCCGTAACTCCAGCTCCCAGGGGATCCCACACCTCTAGCCTCCTCAGGCATCAGCATTCATATGTGTATGTATGTTTAAAAGGAGCCTGGTCTGGTCTACACAGGGAGTTCTAGGACAGCCAGGGCTACATCATGAGACTATCTCAAAACAAGCAAATTAAAAAAAAAAAAAATCCTTTCCGATGTCAACAACCCCTTAGCATTTTTTACTAATTAGATAAGAATTGCATTTTCAATGCAAGTTACTCTCTCTTGAACTTCAGTTCCCTGGGTCATTTGAACTGGTTTGATTGACTTAATGTTTTAAATTGCACTTAATAATCCAGTGGCTCTCAACCTTCCTAATGCTGTGACCCTTTAATTCCTCAAGTGTGGTGACTCCAACCATAAGATTATCTTGTTGCTACTTCATAACTGTAATTTTACCGCCGTTATGAATTGTAATGTATGCTGAGGGGTCGCGACCCACAGGTTGAGAACTCTTGTAATAATCCATGCTTTCTTTTTAGAGGAGTGAAGGAACAAGTGTCCTCACATTCCTCAGGAATGTCCCATCTTGGAACTCTTCATTGGATTTCCAGTTTCACCACACCAGCATGTTCATGCGATTACACATGAAATTTTGGTGATTGGCACATTCTTCTCCAAATCCATTTACTATAATTTTTCCAGTTTTATCTGCATTATAAGCCTACAGGATTATTTTATTGTTTCTAATCTTTCATTATATCACCTTAAGCCTTTGAACTATATTCAGGAGTATGATAAAAGAGCACTACAGAAAATTTTACATCTCTTTTTAGAACAAAGGTCAGGTTTTATTTTGTTATTATTTTGTGGGTGTTTGTGCACATCCATGTGGGTGCACAGGCATGTTTGTGCATGCATACGTGGAGGCCAGAGATCAACCTTGGCTGTTGTTCCTTACATACCATGCATCTCCTCTGGGACAGCATCTCTCACCTGAATCTGGGGTTCACTGATGCACCTCGGCTGGCCAGCCAGTGAGCCCCAGAAATCTGCCTGTCTCCACCTCCACAGTGCTGGGATAACAGACACACACCACCACACCTACCTGGCTTTTTATGTGCATGCTGGGGTCCAACTGAAGCTCTCTTTCCTGTTAACAGACACCGACTTCCTCTAAAGTTGGGAATGAAAGTCAGGTAATAGTGTAGGGAACTGACTTATGGCTTGTTGGGTCTTTGGCTACTCTCTTCCTCTTCCTTCTATTTGTCTGCTGGGGTCCATACTTCCCAACACTTCATGAAGAGTGCTCCGTGGTACTAAATGTGCTTTGCTCTGTAAACCCATAAAGTCTCCTTTAGTCTTTACCTGAAACGTGAACCACAGATAAAGTGGAAACGGAAGCACGGGCTACTGTCTAGGACGCGCTTTCATCTCCTCCTGGTATGTTTTACTTGATCAATAAGTGTAGCGTTTTATTTCCCTTTTGGCCACGATAGTTTTCCTAGAAATGTAGCTTCATTGCATTCATTTCTTGAATCAAAACAGCTCTGATTTGTTTTCCCAGTGAGTTCTGAAAGAACAGAAGCCCTAATCTATAAGGAAAAAAAAAATCTGAAACTTGGCTCTCCCCAAGTGCTCTTGTATTGACTTATGTAACTGTCAGTCACACTTCATTGGAGCTCACAATGCTAATGAGAAATCAAAATCATACGCATATCCCCACAGGATCTGTTATCTTCTCTCAGAGAAACAAGGGGCTCTTCACCACACATCAGTCTTCTGTCCCTGACCATCTCAAAGAGTATTGGTGCCAGAAGGACAGAGCACAAGAATGTTGATGTCCCATCAATAATATCAACTGTGTTGCTTTTAGCTCCATCTGTAGAACTGAACTGATTAATAGAGAGGTACACACAGAGAAAGAGAACTGTTTGAAACACTGAGCTAATTAGCATGAGCTAATAGGTAAGACCCGAGACCCCAGGGGTGGGGAAGAGGACTTGTGCTCAAGTCAGAGCTAGTTGTCTGCACTGCAGGGCAATCTTCTTAAAACTGACTCACTCCATGTGTCTAAATGGGGCCACGATTTTTGGTTCTTCTCTTAATTAAACAGATACAAAAATTTACACACAGTGGACAGACTGTGCAAATGACAAAGCACATAACAGAATATTCATGAAAAAGACTTAAAATGGCTAATATGCATATTCAGCTATCAAAGAAACAAAAGCAAAATGAGAAACATGCTAATAAGAATTGTTTTAGGGGCTAGAGAAATGGCTCAGCAGTTAAGAACACTGGCTGCTCTTACAGAGGAGCAGAGTTCAGCTCTCAGCACCCACATGGAGAGCCTCACAGCCGCCTGTAACTCCAGCTCCAAGGGATCAAATGCTTTCTTCAGGCATCCATATGCACATCCACAAATTCATAACACACACATACGCACACACACACACACACACACACACACACACACACACACACACACACAAATGAAAATAAAATGAAACAAACCTTAAAATAGAAAAATATTTTTAAAACATCAGATGATGGGGGGTATAGCTTAGTGAGAAAGCACTGGCTGGCATGCACAAGGCCCTAGATCAAATCCTTAGCCCTACAAATAATAACATGAATAAATAAACAAACAAACAAATAATAGGAAACAGAATGATCAACGCCGATGGGAAATACACACGGACATTGCTGAATTGGATGAAGATCAAGAATTAGTAAAATTCACAATGAAATCATACACATATTTATACATCAAAGATTTTTTAAAATTTTGTGTGTGTGTGTGTGTGTGTGTGTGTGTGTGTGTGTGTGTGTGTAAACTTGTGTGGAAACATGTGTGAGTGAAGGTGCTTGTGGAGGCCAGAGGCATCAGATTCCCCTGGAGTTAGAATTACAGATGGTTTTGAACTGCTTGACATGGGTGCTGGAAATTGATTTCCAGTCTCTGCCAGAGCAAATACATCCTTCACCTATCTAGGATGGTACTTGCAAACAACGCGCTAAACAGAGGCAATGAGCATGGTATAAAACCTCTGGAGGCTAGGGAGGAGGGAAGGTGGGGATGTTTAGTCACTAACGTTTACCGGTCCCTAAGGATGTTCTATTTCTTGCGACTGTAATCCCTGGATGTGTCATCATCAGCCAAGAGAATACGATAAGGCTCGGTGAGAGGACGCTGAAGTGTGTGGCAAGTGACTCTGATAACCACACAAAGAGTTATGAAATGAAAGTCACTCCCAAAACTACCCCAAATGTCCTATTTGGCTGGTTGAATTAGATGGTTAAACATTAAAGCGAATTAAACTACCTTCTAAATAGATGCAATTGGTACATGTTATATAGCAGTTTTCTATAATTTCTTAATGTGATGTTCCTTTTATGTACTTATTTCTTAATTATGTGCATGTGTCACGTGACAGTATGTGCATGTGAGTGCCGGTGCCTGCAGAGACCAGAAGCATCAGATCCTGTGGAGCTAGAGTTGTTACAGGCCTTTAAGAGGCACCCAAGGTGGGTTCTGGGAACCAAACCTGGGTCCTCTGCAAGAGCAGCAAATGCTTTTAACCACTGGGCCATCTCTCCAGCCCCCTTGGGTGTGGTATTTTTTAATCTAATTGATATAAAGCACTATCTGTCTCTTTCCCAGAGAATTGCAAACCACTTTTTTCTAAAACAAGAGGGCATAGGTGACAACATGTTTTTAAGATTTATTTTTATTCTGTGTGTATAGGTTGTCTGGACGTATGCCCATGCAAGTACATGCAGTGTTCTTGGAAGCCAGAAGAGAGTATCAGATTCCTGGAGCTGGAGTTACACATTGTGAACAGCCATGTGGGTGCTGGGAATCAAACTCCGGTCATCTGGAAGAGAAGTCTTAACTACTCTTAACCACTGAGCCAACTTCTCTTTAGCCCCCAAGCAACTCCTTTCTTTAGGAAGAAGATGAAATTCTAATAGTCTCAAGACTTAAGCCATCATGTCCTTTCCTTACTAGTTCATAGTCTAATTCTGTAAAATAAACATGTTATTGATCAAAACTCTTTAAGTTAAATTACTTGCAATTCATGGGTGTATTTTATTATTTTCCAGAAAAGGATTTCTTTAAAAAAACAAAAAAACAAAAACAAAAAAACAAAAAACAGTAACTGCCAAGAGAAAGCCAGAAAGGGAACCTCAGACTGGAACAAGTAATGGCCCTGCTGTCCCTGATAAAACAGGGAGAGAAGGTGGCACCTACAAAAAATACGGAACACTTCATGAATTTGCATCTTTTATGTGCAGGGCCCACGCTACTGTTCTCTGCATCATTCTGTTTTTACTAGGTGTATTTTAAAAAACCTGGCCTAGCGGTAGCTCAGTCAATGAAAGTGCTTGCCTTGCAAGCCTGAGGCCCTGAATCAGATCCCCAGAACACATATAAAGAAGGTGGTGTAGCCGGGCGTTGGTGGCGCACGCCTTTAATCCCAGCACTCGGGAGGCAGAGCCAGGCGGATCTCTGTGAGTTCAAGGCCAGCCTGGGCTACCAAGTGAGCTCCAGGAAAGGCGCAAAGCTACACAGAGAAACCCTGTCTCGAAAAACCAAATAAATAAATAAATAAATAAATAAATAAATAAATAAATAAATAAATAAATAAATAAATAAATAAAAGAAGGTGGTGATCCCCAACACTGGGAAGGTGGAGACAGGCAGATCCCTGGAGCTTGCTGGCCAGCCGTGTTAGCAGCCTTGGTGAGTTTCAGGCCGAGAGACGCTGGCTCAAAACAACAGCAACAAAATGGAGGACAGCACCTAAAGACGAACCCAGAAGGTTGTCCTCTGGCCACACACACACCACGCCTCACTCTGCATTCACCCTTCAGATGAAAACGAGTCACAAGCACGAAATGCTTGAGCAGAATTCCAAGTGGGCTTGAAACTGCCATTTCCATGTTCAGCTTTCATGAAACTTAGGGTCTCCTAGGTTAAAACAGAACACTGATATCAACACATCCTTGTGGCCAATTAACATCCCTTTCTTTTTACTCGTTTGTGTTAACTACGGGGAAAAGGTTTGGTGAGTGAATACAGCTGTCAGATAAAATACAGGATGCTGATTTAATTTTCAGTTTCAGAAAGATAACAAATTTTAGTATAAGAATGCCCCCCAATACTCCAAGGAACATTCTCTTCCTTTTATTTTATTTTAACTTCTTTCTTTCTTTCTTTATTTTATTTTGAGACAGTCTCACTAGGTAGCCCTGACTGGTCTAGAACTCACTATAAGCTTAGGCTGGTCTTGAACTCCCAGAGGTCTGCCCAGCCCTGCCTCCCAGGTGCTAGGATTAAAGGCATGCATGCACCAGTATGCCCAGCTTCCAAGGAACATTCTAATTTTAAAAATTATTTGTTGTTTATCTCAAATTTAACTGCATTTCCTGCATTAAACACAGTTCTCTGGATGAGTAGAACACAATTGGTAACTGATTTTTGAGAGTTAAAAAGAACCGCATGTTCCATAACAGAACATTTCTCAAACTTCGTAAGGCATTGGCTATTTATTAACTGGCAGGTCCCACTCCTGAAGCTCTGGAACAGACCCCCCAGATTCTGCCCTTTCTTCTGTGTGTATAAACATACACACACACACACACACACACACACACACACACACACACAAACACAGTGCAGGTGGAGGCCATGGGTCTACCTTAGGCATCGATCCTGAGATGCCATTCCCTTGGGCTTTTTGTCTTGTCTTGTTTTTTTCTTTGTTTTGGGGGTTTGGGTTTTTATTTTATTTTACATCATTATTATTATTACTTGAGACAGGGTCTCTTACTGGCCTGAAACTAGCCAAAGAGTCCCAGGGATCTACCTGTCTCTGCCTGGCCAGTGCTGTGATTACATGCCTGTGCCATTATGCCTGACTTCTTTTCTATGGAGGTGCTGGGGAACCAACACAGGTCTTCATGCTTACAAAGCAAGCATCTGACCAACTGCACTATCTCCCCAGCCCAGACCCTCCATTTCTAACAAGCTTCCAGGTAATTTTCTGGGACTGCTCCATGGACCTCGAGTTGTGAATGGCTGTAATACATACCAGTTTAGGAGGTGGAGGGATTTTATTTGTTGGTTTGTTTCGTTGTCTGGCATCTGAATTCTTTGATCTTGGAGAATTCATTGAACATGTGGGTCTTGAAAAACAATGGTAGAAGTTGTATATTTACTCCCTGCACCATCCTTCCTTGCAGCCTAGACTTAGGTAAACAGTCTACCTTTCCCTAGTCAGGAACACCTGCTTGGCCTCGGCAGGAACGAGTAACACAAAGGAAAAAGCCAGCCAGCCTTCTCTCTTGAAACAGTGCACTTATGCACAGATTGAATTCCTCAAATTGTGCTGGATTAAAAGGCAGAATCTAGCACGTTCAGCAAGTCTCTCATTGGGTTCCTTCGGTTCATGGTTTATGGGCATTGTTTTTAGCTGTTGAGCTTTGAGCTTGATTCTCAGTCTTCAGGATTGTGTGAGTTGCCCAACTCCTTAGCTACTAAACTAGATAGGACTGTTTGTTGTTGTTGTTGTTGTTGTTGCTTGAAACTAAGAACTCTGATGAAGCCAAAGGATCTGCCAGAAGCCACCCAGCTTGTGACCTGTCATCTGGCAGTTGGGGTACTTCAATTCCAGGAGGTCAAAACTTAGGATGAGCTCTGTCTCTGGGAAAGTGGCAATTCTGAGAGAAGGGAAATATCTTGGTGAAAGGGGATCAGTTTGCTGACATACCTCTCTTTAGCAGCTAGGTTTCTGACTAAGACTTCTGTCTCTATAGGATAGATTGCTGTCACTAACTACTTACATGACTGAGTAAATCAGCTTTTATCAGCTCCAGTTCCTTGTCAGTCAGGGCCAGGACTACACGTTTCTATTGCATTTGTTCACACTGTATCAAAATTATTGGAGTTTTATTGAGGTGTTTACATACAACTTTTATTCATTTCAATCAATTTTAGTGTGTCTATCAAGCTGTGCAGCCATTATAGTAGTCTTGTTTTAAAAAAATTATTATCAAGCCAGGCAGTAGTGGCACACGCCTTTAATCCCAGTACGCAGGAGGCAGAGGCAGGCAGATCTCTGTGAGTTCGAGGCCAGCCTGGGCTACAGAGTGAGTTCCAGGAAAGGCGAAAAGCTACACAGAGAAACTCTGTCTCAAAAAAACAAAAACAAGCAAACAAACAAACAAACAAACAATATATACTATCAGTTAAATAGGACCTCTCTTAGCCATTTACAGTTAATCCCTGTATCCCTCTCTAGCCCAGGTAACCAACCATCTAATTTTGTCATGGCAGTTTTGCCTTTTCTGAATATTTTATTTGAATAGATTCATATAACCATAATTATGTGCCAAACTAGCTTTTTTCTGTTGTGTAGTGACTTTCCCAATTTTCTGTAATGTATAGCACAGTATTTTGCACAGTAGGTATATGAAAACAGAATCAGACGGCAACAACAAAAATCCAGCGTTGATGAGTTTACTGTTGTGAGGATCGATAAATCCATCCTTCCTCTGCAGGTGTGGTCCATAGATCAACATGGTCTTCACTCAGGACATGGTTAGAAATGTACTCTAGTTGACCATCCCAGATTCTGTGAATCAGAATCTTTATTCTTACAGATCTTTAGACAATTAATTCAGGGTCTCATTTAACTCCGAAAATATTGCATTAGACATAAGCCCCATAAGGGCACGGGCTATGTGTGGCACATGGTACCTACATTACCGTGTTTGTTGAATGAATACATGAATGCTGATACACATGAAAGCAGGAACATATATATACAAGATTGCCAAAGAACAAGAATATGCATTTTTGGCTTGACTATGACTTGAATCCCTTAAAAAAAAAAAAGTTTGGACTGGCACTTCATAATACCAGCTTATATAATGAGGCAAGTGTATCTATTTTTTTTAAACCTGAAGGGCACAGCCACAAGGAAAACCTACCCTCAGACTAAAAACATAATGGAGTATTAACTGAAATGGATTTCATGGATTTATTAGCATGACAATTCATTATGGAACATGTTACTGCTGAAGATGGACAATTTATTGCCATTCCATCTCCTATAAGAGATCAAACCTCAGTTACAACTAAGACGCCAGAGTCACACTTCAGGAGACAGGACGGGAGATACTGTAGCGTTCTCGAGCATCAGAGCTCCAACAAGGAAAATGCAGCTAGCTTTCTCTTTACAGTCTTCTGGCGTCAAATATTTTAATTTATTCATTCAATCGTTTTTAAAGACCACCAAACATTTATCAAGATTGTCACTCCCTGACAGGTGCTGAGCTCTGCGGCCTGATGGATCGCCAGGTATCATATTCTTGAGGAGTTTCCCATCAGCGCAGCAGTGATAGCGTTTTAACCACACTGCCTAACAAAAGACTTCTTCCCATGTATGAATCCATGAAGGTTAAAATCCTAAAATGTTAATAACATTAAACCACGTGAGGTACAGGTTTAACAAACTTGTTGAAAAGGATCAAACTGTGTTCCCCTGATATATCCATTCTATATCACCGGCATAGAACAGGGAGTCCTCCGATTTGGAGTTGCTCTGTAGGACAAGACAGAGATGCACTGCTCATTTCCCGTTCGCTCTTCCAGGCCCACTTTTCATCCCACTTGCCCTGCTGTCTGCGGGAAGCTGGGTTCTGCAGAGTCTATTGCTAAAGCCCTCTGGTTTCTGATTGGGTTTAGCTCATGGGAGGTTCCAACAGAAGTTTAGAAGATAGAGGAAAAAGACAAATGTTTTTTTCCCCAGTCCTTTGCTGGACCACATTTGGCAGTTGGCTACATTTCTCTATTTATAGTCACAGCTCTTGTCAGACATCTCCTTCCCAGCTACAGCTTCTCCTGGATTCCACTTAAAGCTCTCTTCCCCATTCCTTTAGGCTTTATGCCTCCCAGGCTGCCAGTCATTAAGAGCTTTACCATTCCTTGTGGATTCCTTCAGTCCTTCCCATACCTCTGGAAACTGTTCCTTTCTTAGGCTACCTTTATCCTCTTTTACTGTGCCCTCTCTAGTAATATAAGGAGAAACAGCAATCAGCTAGTCTCCAAGGTCTGCCTCCTGGGTTGGCACTATTAAGACACAGAATAGTGTGAGAGCCTGCTCCTGGGACACTGACAGTCCAGCGAAGGAGGTAAAACCAACGCATTGGGAAATAGACATCGGTATCTAATGAGACACAGCTGTTTTTCTGTTTGTTTGTTTTTGTTTTGCCACTCAGTATTTATTCACCCTTTTCCTGAGAACCATGGTCTGATTTTTCTCTCAGTGTCTTTTAGGTGGGGTTGAACCCTCGCTTAACAATATAAGTAGCCATGCAAATCAGCTCTGAATCACTGGGTTGCTCCGTGTGTCCCATTCAGAGCCGGCGAGTGTAAGAAGACTGTCGCTGGCACACGCAGCACTCTGATATGGACTCTTCCACTGAGATTGCTAACAGAGAGGATTATGTGAACTGGAGCTGCCAGGAGCCACCACATGGAGCTGGAGAAGGAAGCCAACTCAGAGCACAGTGCCAAGAGAGGAAAAGGAATAAAATTCTAATGGCATTGCTTATGCCCTTGAAGCAAACTACGCCTTAAGTTAACTATATCACTAGATTTTTTTTTTTTAGTTATGTGAGTCAGTTGCCAACATTTCTCGCCCCCCAAAGCCAGTTTGTAGTGTGTCCTTTCATTTTGTCACTTGCAATTAAGATATGTCTAATGATTCACAAATTAGTATCAAGAGTGGGGATTAGCAGAGAAAAATTCAAACTATTGAACTGGTTGATCCAGAAGACTTCATCTATACTGAGCTTGGACTTCAATATAGCGAAGCAATAGGTTAAATCAGTACTTACTGTACTCTGGGATTCAGAACATGTGCCTACCAAGCATTAAACATAAAAGGAATTGTTGTTTAAAGGTTAGAGTCTAGAAAGCATCAGGTATTACTTCCTAGCTTTTAATAAGGCCCTATGAGAGAGTTAGATTTAAGATTGAGGTTGATTTACCTAAGGCAGAAAAGAAATCACTTGGTAATGAGTGACTATTTTTTGCTTACAGAGTAAAATAAAAGTGACAGAAATTTCAATAATCTGGGGCCATAAAGGACTGGAGAAGCCCTAAAAGAACGCTGCCAAACTGTCCTCAGGCAGAAAGCAAATTAGAGGCCAGCAAACCAGGAGACTACCAAGGTCTATTGCTAAAAGACGAAAGTAGTAATAGCATCTAGGGTCAAGACCACAGCTTGAACAACAGCAAACACTCCGCTCTGGGTTCTTCCCCTTACGGAGCTGGTCACATGCAAATACCGGAGGCTTACTAAGACTTCAAACTGTACTGTAAAAGGTACACTAAGTCTAGATAGCAAAGGCAGGCTACTCACACTGAACATAAGTACCACAATGGGAACTACTGATGCTTGAGGACTAAAGTGTGGTAGGTAGATACATAGTCTTCACTTTAAAAAAGTCTAGTATCTTGCTGGAGAGATGGTCAGAGGTTCAGAGCACTCACTGCTCTTGCAGAGAACCAGGGTTTGTTTCCCAGCAGCCACATGGCTGTTAACCACCATCCATGACTCCTCTTCTGACCTCCTCAGGCATCAGGCATGCAAGTAATACACAGACACACGTGCAGGCAAAAACTCATGAAATAGAATAAAAATAAAAGTTTAATAACAGAGCTCTTGATCACCATTTTCTTCAAAGTTACCTTCACTGCAGCCAGAAGCTAGGGAAGATTAGGAAAGGCTAACTTAACTATTGTTACACGTTTGTGTGTGTGTGTGTGTGTGTGTGTGTGTGTGTGTGTGTGTGTGACACTTGTGGAGGTCAGAGGACAGTTTGTAGGAATCTAAGTTCCAAGGACTGAATTCGGTCTTCAGTCTTGGCAGTAAGCACCTTTCCTCATTGTGTCTGATTCTTAAACACACTGGGTAAAAGTGACAATTATCACTTCCAGTGGAGATAATCACATGACTCTACTAAGATTAACCTGAGGCTAAGAAATGTAGTTCCGGGGTAGATGGATACTTAACAGCAACAATTCTATACAACAGAAGGAGATCACAACTGTTTTTGGTAAAAAACTAGCTATTTTTGTCAAAGTGAGCATTGGTTTTGCTTTTTGTTTTGTTTTTTGTTTTTGTTTTTTTTTGTTTTTTTTTTTTTTTTTTTTTTCGAGACAGGGTTTCTCTGTGTAGCTTTGCGCCTTTCCTGGAACTCACTTGGTAGCTCAGGCTGGCCTCGAACTCACAGAGATTCACCTGGCTCTGCCTCCCGAGTGCTGGGATTAAAGGCGTGCGCCACCAACGCCCGGCTGGTTTTGTCTTTTGTTTGTTTGTTTGTTTTTGTTTTGTTTTATTTTTGGAGACAAGGTTTCCTATGTGTAGCCCTGGCTGTCTTGGAACTTGCTCTGTAGACCAGGCTGGTCTCAAACTCACAGAGATCCGCCTGCCTCTGCCTCCCGAGTGCAGGGATTACAGGTGTGCGCCACCACAGCCTGGCTGTTTTTTTGTTTTGTTTTGTTTGTTTTCTCTTCAGGCCCTACTATATAAGGAAAGGGGGTGCTGAAGAAGTGTGACTCCTGGAAGATTCTCTTCCTCAGTGCCCATCCGATTTGACTATGGGAGAGCAGAGAGTTCCTCCAGGAACAGAGCATCCGGCATCCAGATGATCAAAGAACTTCCTCCCTTCTCATGCTAGGAAACTGTTCCTTTACTGTCTAACAAGAAGGGATAGATGCTGTGACTTGTAGGCCACTGTGTATTTAGCATTATTAATTTTTTTCCAATAGTGGTTTTCATTGTAATGTCATTTCTTTTTTGTTATGGTTTATTTCTGCTTTGTAGGTAATTGTATCATGTGTCCTTGTAGACCAGACTGAAGAGTTTATGCTGCTGTATAATGGAGAAGACTGTGTATTATTGTGGCTTAGCTTTCCTCCCTGTCACTGTGATAAAAGACCTTAATGAAAGCAACTTAGGAGGGAAAGGGCTTATTTGGCTTACCATTCCGGAGGAATCCAGTCCACCACGTCAGGGACGACACGGCAACAGGCAGGGGCAGGTTGGTCACATTCCCTCTAGACTCTGGAAGCAGAAAGTGAACAGGAAGTTGGGGGAGGGGCTCCCTATACAGCTTCCAGTGACCCATACCTCTAGTGAGGAGCCACTTCCTGAAGATTCCATGACTTTCCCTCACGGAGCCGCCAGCTGGGGACCAGGTGTTCAGAAACACGAGTCTAGGAGAGACATTTCACATTCAAACCGCAACGCCCTGCTATGGACACTTAAGAGTTATCTCTAACACCTAAAGTAAGCGAGTATATTTTTGCTGGTAGAAAATGTTGATACATTTATTTATGAAGCCTATACAGGAGACATTAGGAAAACAGGGCTTTACATATACTAGGTCTGCTCTTTGTTACCTAAAGTCCACCCACCTTTCTCCAATAGCCATGCTACTGCTATTTCAAGTCGTATCATCTTGTACCATCTGTGTGCTCCTGACAGGCTCCTGTGTCTAGAAGAGGTCTGTCCATCACTCTAGACCAGCCTAAGCATGGCGCTCCTTAGGCAACCGTGACTGAGTTAGGAAGAAGCATCCCGGCTGTCAGTGAGGTTGGTGTCAACTGCAACTGCTGGATACTTATCTGTGGAGATTCAGAACGAAGCAGACAACAGAGGAGAGAACTGATACAGCAGGGAGACATTGAATCTTGGTGACATAATATCAACTCTTTAGCCAGCCATGTCTGACACTCTTGAATGTTTCACTGATGTGAGCCAATACATTCCTGCCGTGGTTTGCATGTTGCGTTCCCTAATGGTTTGTGTATCGGAAAGCTCGGCCCCAGAGTGGTGGTTTCAGGAAGCCCTATGGAACTTTTTAGGCGAGGCCAAGTGAGAGGTTCTTCAGGCAACAGAGGGTGTGCGCTTGCCTGAAAGAGATGAAAGTGTTTTTCCTTTGGTCTTGGTTAGGTTTCTGGAAAGGTTTCCTATAAAAGCAGGAGCCTGGCCCCACCCGGCCTCTCTCTGGCCTCCTATATTGAGGTGGAACCACTTTGTTTCTACACACATTTCCACTGTTGCCATGGCCATGGATTGACAGCTGAGAGAGAGCGAGCTGAGCTGATGCAGGTGGCCATGACTTGAACCTCCACAACTTCTGCTCTTAAGCCATTAGACAGTCTCGGTATCCCACTGTAGGAACAAAATCTAACAGGATTCCCCTTCTGTTTAAGCAAATCTAAGTTATATTTTTATCATTATAAGATCCAAATGAGTCAAATACTAAGTTATGTGAGGGCAGATGTATAAACATATACAAAGAAATAAATGAATAGGAATGTACTTGTTGGACAGATCTAGCCAAAACTGTGGGGGCAGGCTGAGGGGTGGGTCAAAAGACAGAAGGAAAACAGGACTGGAGGACGAGCTTGAAAGTCAGTCACCAGAGTTTAAATTTAATGCAAGAGAACATATAACCATAAAGCTATCTGGGCATGAAGAGATGTGCTAAAAATGAGCAATTATTCTGGCAAGTTACATGGGAACAGAGAGAAAAGGAAGTCAGAGAGACCATAAAAAGACTGTTGAACCGATCCTGGCTGGCAATGTTCAAGGTCTTAGGCAAAAAACCATGAAGTAAAGATAGAGGAAGGAATTTGATATGAGGTACTTCAAACGAGACACTAAAGGTCCTGACAACTGGCCAGGTAAAATAAATAAGAAATTGTGTGTGGACAATGACAAGCATTTCAGTGCAGGCGGCACAGAGGGAAGGGTAGTAATGAGGAAGGAGTGTGTCACAGGTTTTGCAAAGACAGCAAGGTTAGCTTTTGACCTGGTGCCATCAGGGAGATCACAGGAAATTTCCTGTTGGAAAGCTAGGTGTAGAGGTGCACACCCAGTACTCAGGAGGCAGAAGCAGATAGATTTTTGTGAGTTCAAGGCCAACCTGGTCTCCAGAGTTTCAGCTAAGGCTGTATCATAAGACCTTATCTCAAATAAATAAAGTCTACAGCAACCGGGAATAAAGATGAGGCTAACGTAAAAGGGTCTGCACATGTAGACCAGTTGAAGCATTGGTTGTAAATGAGTATTAGAGGGTGGGGAAAGAAGCAGAAATTAGCATTTACTGTTAGAGACCAGGAGAGAACAGGGGAACACCAGAACCAAGCACATCTAGTGTCTGATGGGGCAGAGGAGACAGTTTGGAAAGGAGGAGCCGAAAACTATACAAAAGTTTCACACAGAGGCCCTGGGTTCAGTTCCCGGCACCCCCACAGTGATTCAGCCATCAGTAACACCAGTTCCGGGGGTTCCAATACTCTCTTCTGACCTCTGCATGCACCAGGCATGCACCTGGTTTATACATGACCTTACCCACTGCGTGGAACTCACATCGGCCTCCTCACTGATTGCTAAACCGCTCACTAGACTTTTTCTGGTTTCGGAGCCTTTGGATTTGTTCTTCCCTCCATCTGTAAAGTTACCTGTCCAGGGATGTTTTGCTTGGCTTCCTAACTCAGACCTCAGTTTTAAACACAACTTCTCCGGAAAGGTCTTTCTAAGTCAACTCCCACAAAACACTCACTGATCATCGCTTCTACCTGCATCCTTTGCTCTGCAGTTTTATTTTTCCATAGCACTTGCCATGGCATGGCACTGAATTGTGTATCTCATCAACTGTAACGAAGTCCATAGAGCTCAGAGAGTTTTGGCTGATTCACTGATAATATTCCTGATAAGCAGAATAGAGCCTGGTACAGAAGAAATTCCTCGATAAAAGCATAGTGAACTAATGTGTGAGATGTAATAGAGGAAATTAAAAGGAAAAAAAAATCATATATACCGCAAAAGGGCTACTGCGTTAGTCATTTAAAAGCTCTAGAACATTCCTACCAATTCAGCTGGGGAGAAAAAGAAAACAACAAACCCTGCTTAGGGCTCCCACTTGTGATAAATCTCGGGGGGAAAGGGAACTTAGGGGGGGAGTCTGTCACCCAAGCCAGGCCGGGAGGTACTTTCCCCCTGTGTTCTCTGTGACTTTGGGAGGAATCTCCACCCGCACACTGAAAGGCTGAAAGGTTCTTTTTCCACCTCAGCTGCTCATCAGAGCTTTGGGAGAAGAACCCCTGAGGGATGCTGACAGACTTGAGTTTTCAAACGTTTCTTTGGGCGGGTGTCGTCAGCCAGGTGAGCGCCACAGCCCGGGTGGCGACTGGGAAGGAGTGTGAGGAGCGTCGCCCTCGGGGTCCCGGGGGCGAGCGCGCTAAGCCCTTCCCCGCGGCGGCCGTCTTTCAGCTGCGGCCTGCACCGGCCAGGTCGCCGGGGGCGCCGGAGAGCCCGCGGCCAAGTCTCCCCCGGCCCTCCCCCGCCTCGCCCGCCTCCGCCCACGCGCTGCAGCCTCAGCTGCGGCTCTCCGCCGTCCTCGGCAGCGCGGAGCCGGGAATCCAATTACTTTTCCCCCCCTGAGGAGCTGCGCACACCCGCCGGGCCCCCG
>CABHPR010141440.1:7386-51561 GCA_902168415.1 Peromyscus melanophrys
TTTTTTATTAAGAAATTTTTTATTCATTTTACATAACAATCACAGATCCACCTCTTCCTCCCTCCCCTCCAGCCTTCCCCACCTCAATCCACCCCCTATCCCCTCCTACAAGAAGGTAAGGCCTCCCATGGAGAGTCAGCAGAGCCTGGTATATTCAGTAGAGGCAGGTCCAAGCCCCTCCCCCTGCTTTAAGGCTGTATGAGGTGTCCCACCATAGGAAGTGGGCTCCCAAAAGCCAGCTCATTCACCAGGGATGGATCCAGATTCTACTGTGTGGGGGGGTGTTAAGCAGATCAAGCTACACAACCGTCTCACTTTTGCAGAGGGCCTAGTCCAGTCCCATGGAGTCTCCACAGGTATTGGTCTAAATTTCATGAGTCCCCACTAGTTTGGTTTGGTTGTCTCTATAGGTTTCCCCATTCATGATCTTGATGCTCCTTACTCATAGAATCCATCTTCTCTCTTTTCGACTGGACTCCTGGAGCTCAGCCTAGTGCTTGGTTGTGGATCTCTGCATCTGCTTCCATCAGTGACTGGAGAAAGGCTCTATGAGGACAGTTAGGGTAGTCACCGATCTAATTACTGGGGTAAGCCAGTTCAGGCACCTTCTCCACTATTGCTAATAGTCTAAGCTGGGGTCAACCTTGTGGATTCCTGGGAACTTCCCTAGCACCCAGTTTCTCCCTATCCCTGTGATGTCTCCCTCTATCATGGTATCTCTTTCATTGCTATCTCACTCCACCCCTATTTCAGCTCAACCATCCTGTTCTCTTATGTTCTCATCCCCCATCCCTTACCCTCCATTGCTCCCTCTTCATCCCCAGTTTACTCATGGGGATCTCATCTATTTCTTTTTCCCAGGGCAATACATGCATTCCTCTTTGGGTCTTCCTTGTTAGCTAGCTTCTCAGGAGCTGTGGGTTGTAGTGTGGTTAACCTTTGCTTTACATCTAGTATCTACTTATGAGTGAGTACATACCATGTTTGTCCTTCTGAGTCTGGGTTACCTCACTCAGGATGATATTTTCTAGTTCCATCCATTTGCCTGCAAATTTCATGATGTTATTGTTTTTCTCTGCGAGTAGTACTCCATTGTGTAAATGTACCACATTTTCTTAATCCATTCTTCAGTTGAGGGGTATCTGGGTTGTTTCTAGGTTCTGGCTATTACAAATAATGCTGTTATGAACATAGTTGAATATGTGTCCTTGTGGTATGTTTAAGCATTCCTTGGGTATATGCCCAAGAGTTGTATAGGTGGGACTTGAGGAAGATTGATTTCCAATTTTCTGAGAAACCACCATACTGATTTCCAAAGTGGCTGTACAAGTTTGCACTTCCACCAACAGTGGAGGAGTGTTCCCCTTGCTCTACCTCTCCAACATAAGCTCTTATCAGTGTTTTTGATCATAGCCATTCTGACAAGCGTAAGATGGTATCCCAGAGTTGTTTTGATTTGCATTTCCCTGATGACTAAGGATGTTGAGCAATTCCTTAAATGTCTTTTGGCCATCTGAGATTCTTCTGCTGAGAATTCTCTGTTTAGCTCTGTAGCCCGTTTTTAAATTGGATTGTTTGCTATTTTGATGTCTAGTTTCTTGAATTCTTTATATATTTTGGAGATCAGCCCTCTGTCAGATGTGGGGTTGGTGAAGATCTTTTCTCATTCTGTAGGCTGTTGTTTTGTCTTATTTTCCATGTCCTTTGCTTTACAGAAGCTTCTCAGTTTCAGGAGGTCCTATTTATTAATTGTTGCTCTCAATGTCTGTGCTACCAGTGTTATATTTAGAAAGTGGTCTTCTATGCCAATGCATTCAAGGCTACTTCCTGCTTTCTCTTCTACCAGGTTCAGTGTAACTGGCTTTATATTGAGGTCTTTGTTCCACTTGGACTTGAGCTTTGTGCATGGTGACAGATATGGATCTATTTGTAATCTTCTACATGTTGACTTCCAGTTATGCCAGCACCATTTGTTGAAGATGCTTTCTTTTTTCCATTGCACAGTTTTGGCTTCTTTGTCAAAAATCAGGTGTTCATAGCTATGTGGGTTAATGTCAGGGTCTTCAATTCAATTCCGTTGGTCCACGTGTTGGTTTTTATGCCAATACCAAGCTGTTTTTATTACTATAGCTCTATAGTAGAGCTTGAGGTCAGGGATGGTGATGCATCCAGAGGTGGGTTTGTTGTACACGATTCTTTTAGCTATCCTGGGATTTTTGTTTTGAAGTTGAGTATTATTCTTTCCAGGTCTGTGAAGAATTGTGTTGGTATTTTGATGGAGATTGCATTGAATCTGTAGATTGCTTTTGGTAAAATTTCCATTTTTACTATGTTAATCCTATCTGTCCATGAGCATGGGAGATCTTTCCATTTTCTGACATCTTCTTCAATTTCTTTCTTCAGAGACTTAAAGTTCTTGTCACACAGGTCTTTCACTTGCTTAGCTAAAGTTACCCCAAGGTATTTTATATTATTTGTGGCTATTGTAAAGGATGGTGTTTCTCTGATTTCTTTCTCAGCCTATTTATCATTTGTATATGGGAGGGCTACTGATTTTTTTGAGTTAATCTTGTATCCTGCCATATTACTGAAGGAGTTTATCAGTTGTAGGAGTTCTGTGGTAGAATTGGGGGGGGGTCACTTACATATATTATCATATTGTTTGCAACTAGCAAAAGTTTGACTTCTTTCTTCCTTTCCAATTTGTATCCCCTTGATTTCCTTTTGTTGTCTTATTGCTCTAGCTAGGACTTCGAGTACTATATTGAATAGATACGGAGAGGGTAGGCAGCCTTGTCTTGTTCCTGATTTCAGTGGAATTGCTTTGAGTTTCTCTCCATTTAATTTGATGTTGGGTGTTGGCTTGGTGTAAATTGCCTTTATTATGTTTATGTATGTTCCTTGTATTCCTGATCTCTCCAAGACCTTTATCATGAAGGCATGTTGGATTTTGTCAAAGGCTTTTTCAGCATCTAAAGAGATAAGTTCCAATGCCACTTTCACTGATGATTTCTTTTTCTTTTTTCTTTCTTTCTTTTTCAACTGCATCAAACAGGGATAAGTATCCTGCTTTTAAAAATACTCCTCTGCATACTCTATTGACATTTGTTCAGATACCCTAATTCTTTTACTAGGAATGACTGTGGCTTTAGGATGACTCCCACCAATGCTCACTTTCAGAGAGCCATGCCCAGGTGAAACTCCCTTCCTAGGGTTTGGGCAGAAGAAATAGGATCCATGTTGAAGCATTGTTATAAGGAAAGGCTTTTGCTACTGTGGTGGTTTGAATAAGAATGGCCTCCATAGGCTCATATATTTGAATGCTTTGCCACCAGAGAGTGGAATTGTTTGAAAGGACTAGTAGGTGTGTCCTTGTTGGAGTCCATGTGGCCTTATTTGAGGAGGTATGTCACAGTGATGGAGGTGGGGGCTGGGGGCTGGGGGTGGGTTTTGAGGTTTTAAAAGTCCAAGGCAGGCCCAGTCTCTCTCTCTCTCTCTCTCTCTCTCTCTCTCTCTCTCTCTCTCTCTCTCTCCCTCTCCCTCCCTCTCCCTCTCCCTCTCCCCCTCTCCCTCTCCCCTCTACTGCCTAAGAATCAGGATGTAAAACTCTCGACTACTTCTCCAGCACCATGCCTGCCTGCCTGCCACCATACTCCTCCACATGATGATAATGGACCTTAGCCTACCTCTGAAACTGTAAGCAATCCTCCAGTTAAATGCTTTCCTTGATAAGAGCTGCCGTGGTCATCGTGTCTCTTCATAGCAATCAAACAGTTGTAAAGACAGTTTCTATCTTGAGTGCTGACTTCCTCTTGCTTTCAGTTGTTTTGAGACAAGGCAGCTGTCATGCTGTGATTTGTGCAATGCCACCTGTGCCACAGGAAACTGAAGGAAGCCTCTGGCTGAAGGTAGGCAGCTGAGCCTTTCATTCACAGCCTATGAAGTATTCATGCCCGTCCACAATCCCTTGAAAGGACTTAGAAGAAACTGTTTATTTGACGAGTAATAGTTAATCCCTGTCTCCTTGATAACAAAGCACATACTGTGTAATATTATTTTGTTCATTTGTTTGAGACAGGGACTCATGTATCTCAGGCTAGCCTTGAACTTGATATGTAGACAAGCACTTTAAACTCTTGATCATCAAGCCTCAATCTCCCAAATTCTAAGATTTCAGGCATGCACCACTGCATCTGTCTTAAGATTCTCTCCTACCATGTGATACCCAGGCGATAAGTTAGGAAAGAAGTTTAATAATGAAAAAGGAGATCTTTTGTTGTTTTCTGGCTGTTTTTCTCTACAAAGTTATTTTCTATCTGGCTATAGGCATGGTCAGGTCTTCCCTGTCTTGTACAAATCACAATGAAACACCAAAAGCTCTTCCTTCATCTGATATTTTCTCGAACTCTGATCATTTTTCTTTTCAGCATAAGAGAGTCTTTAAGACAAAATAAAACATTCTCAGTGTGGCTTGGAAGGACTCAGAATGAAAAGAATATAAGAGCAGAACCAAGGAAGGCACAAAAAAGGGCCTATGGGATATTTTAGGCCAGCATAGAGACTTTGATTTTATACCAAGCATAGCATCATTAGTGGTAATCTAACAGCCGTTTTATCCATTAGGCATTATGGGCACAGTGTCTAGATGAGTCTACCACCTTGTCAACGGAATTTTTAAAATGTGGAAAAACATATATTGGCTTTCAAATCAGGAAAAAAAATCTAAAATCTTGAAATTAATACAAGTATAGCTAAATGCCCATTGAGTGTAATATTATGTGAAGTGTATTTCAGTTCATCTGTGCTGAATTATGAAAATTATAAATGTTACCCATGAGAACAAAGTAAACATTTACCTTCAAGAAAACTCATATTTTAAAATTTGTGAAAAACTATTTAAACCTGATATGAGTTTTATGTTTGAAACTATCTAGAATGGAATATTTTTAAACTTTATAATGTTTGGGGGATTAAGAAGTCTCAAAATAGATATAGATATACTTACCAACACTAAAAGAGAGCAAAATCTCTCAGGGGACAAGAATGAATTACCAGATAAACAATCCTCATGTATGTAACTATCAGTAAAATAACATCCTGCAGTTCTCTGGGTAAGTAAAATGTGCATATATGTGATATTGGCTATTAAATATTCAGTAGTATATAGTTTCCAGGCAGCTATGTTTTCCCTCTACTTTTACTCAAGTAGCATAGAATCAAGACTCCAGCTCCAGTATATATGTCATGGGTGTACAGTTATGTCCCTTGAGTAAGGATCAAGTTTATTTTCAATGTCATAACAAGCTGTGTCTGGCAGTTCCTAAAACTAGATCCAATAAATATTTACTTGATATTTCCCTTGACAAGTGTCTGAGAATTTATTTCCTAGCAGACTAGCAGGCTGGTTTACTTTTTCTCCTTGTTAATTTTTATACCATATTGACTAGATACACATAAAACACCCACACTCATGTGCACAAACACATACCAACATATGTATAAACATACAATTACAGAGATCAGGCATCTCACATCTCTCAAGAAAATTGAAGTAAGATTTTTTTCTCTTTCTTTATGTTTCCTATATAACCTGGACCCTTGCCAGCCACACCAGAATTGGATACCATCTGTGAAATTAATTTGAAATTCACTACTGTTAATTTGCCTGTCTCTAAATCTGCCATGGCATCCCTCCAAATTTATTTTTCCAACTTTAGACTTTAATTTCATTCCAAGATCCTTCTCCTGAGTGTATTTTGGTCGCATTCACTAGAGAACTGTCCATTTTAATCATTAACCATTCATATTTCCCATCTCTCCAGTTTTTCAGCCAGTCGTTTGCATTTCATATTTCTTCTACATAGTTAAGGGAGAAAAATGCCTTTTAGTTCAGCAAAAGGTGAGGAAAGATTTCCTCAGGCATTTATAAAAAAAAATTAGTTACTACTCTTAAAAATATGTAGATTTTTAAAGTTTAGACTTTTAAAATTTGGTAATTGAAAATTTTTTCATCTTGATTTGGAATTTAGTCATATGCAGTGGGAGTAATGAACAATGAGGAAGAACTTGTAGAGGATTTCTTAGCTTTCTACCCTGGATGGAGCCTTGAAGTCGTTTTTAGCAGATCTCTGTATAAACTTAAAACTTCAGCAGCTCTCTGTGCACTAGTGGGATCAGTTGGTTGCAAATAGAATGGCACAATTATAACTTCAGTGTTCTTCTAACTATGGAGTGCACTTTTCTGGTAATCGAGTTTATTTGATCTGCTTGTGGCATACACTTTTGTACTTCAATGCACTCTAAAACTAGTCATCAGCAAAGACAGAGGGATTACCATTTCTGCTTGCTCTTGCTTGACCTCATCTACGTAGACTTGAAAATCTCACCGCTAGTTGGATGTTTCTATTGAATGTAGCAGATGACATGTACAAGAGTAACCTTATGAATTCTTTAAATCTAAAAAGAATTATAGCCAAACTTTCTCAAATAAAAATAAAATGAACCAGGGGATCTAGGTTGATTGATTTTTTTTTTCCCCTTAAACTAATTTCCTTAATTTCTTTTAATATTTTCAAAACATGACAAGAATAAGTAATTTCTGGTAAATAACTGAAATGTAAAATGGGATTGAATTTTATTAGAATAGATTTGTCATTTCCCCCTCATTTTAAATTAGTTCTTTGATAATTTTGCATAATATATTTTTTATTATATTCATCTCTCCTCTAACTCCTCTCAGATATACCCCCATTCCCTAACCATCCATCTTTGTGTCCTGTAAAAAAAAGTATCAAGTACAATTTGTACTACCTATATACTCTTTGATGTGCAGCCCTTACTGAATTACCTTCAACATACCAGGGACCACATGTTGGCAGGTTGTGGGTCTCTGTATTAATTGCTGCCACCTAATGTAAAAGAAAGAGTCTCTATGGCTGATATGTAAAGTTGAATTATATTGTAAAATAAAATAAAATAAATTCAAAAAAAAGAAAGAGTCTCAGATAAAGGGTTGGAAGACATAATAATCTATGAGTACAACAAGAAGCCATTAGGAATAAGATTAATACTATATCTAGTCAACAAAGTAGTAGTAGTGTGTTTTCCCCTAAAGCCAATAACCTGATTGAACACAGGTTCTTGGCCAGGTATGTGTTTAACCATGAGGGGCAGGCTTTAAACCTAATGGTTGATTACTTCTATGGCAGTTGTACCACTATTGTCCCAGTGGGCACATCTTGCAGGCTGGTCTCTATTGTAGCTTTCAGGGTTCATCACTGGGTAAGATTGATGATCACTTTACCTCTCTGGAGGAGTACACAGTACCTCTTAGCACCATTAAAGCTCTCCAGTTGGAATGAAGCTTTCAGGTGAGTACCAGATTGATTTCTCTGTGTTGTATGATCCAATATTGTGTCTTACCATCAAGTTCTAGAAAGTAACTGAGAACACTAGCAATAGTCTGTCAGGATGGGCATCTGAACATATATGCACCAAACTCAAAAACACCCAATTTCCTTTAAGAAATACCTTAGATAAACAAGATCAATAAATCTTTAACCAAACTAACCAAAGTGAAGTGTGGGAGGAAGAAAATAAAGTTAGTGATTAAAAATAAGATATTATAATAGATACTAGTGAAACTCACTGGATCATTAGAGAATAGTTTAAAAATCTAGAAAAAAAATAACTACAGGAACTTTATAAATTCTCAGACTTCATGACCTGCAAAATCAAATCAGGAGGATGTTACCAGCTTATATAGATATACAATAAGAAATGAACCTGAAGCACTGATAGTCTCTGAACAAAGAAAAGGCTAGGAATGGAAAGATTCACTAAATATTTCTATCTTATTTTTGAAGAAGAGCAGCAAATGCTCTTCAGACTGTTCTATCAAATAGAAAGGACAAGAACACTACCAACTCATTTTATAGATTTATTACCTTGATACTAAAACTAGGTAAGAATATAATAATAATAAAACACCAGAAAACTTTAGATCAATTTCCCCAATGAGTGGAAATACAACAATTCTTGATGTCACACTTAATAACACAATTTAATGGTGCATTAAAAATATCATTCACCATGCCCAAGCTTGAGCAAAAGGGGTGCAAGATGGTTCAACACCGAATCAATAAGTGCTTTGTAGCACATAAGTGGACTCGAGAACAGAAATAGCATTATCATCTCAATAGATGCAAAAAGGCCTTTGACAAAGTTCATCATTACTCTAAAGGCCCTGGAGAAACTAAAAACAGAAGAAACATATACAATAATAAGGGCTAACATGTGACAAATCTATAGCCAGTATATATTAAAAAGAGAAACTGAGAGCATTTCCTCTGAAATCAGGGGTAAGCTGAAGTGTCCACTTTATTTCTCACTTTCATTCAATGTAGTGTTTCAAGTCTTAGCTAGAGCAAAAAGACAGAGTAAAAGGGATGCACACAGGAAAGAGAGAAGGCAAATTGTGCTCAATGAAGATGGTAAAACTCTATAGTTTAAAGAATCAAAAAATTCTTAGGTCTGGTAAACACTTCAGCAACAAGCAGCGTATAAAATGAAAACCCCCAAATCTGTAGCTTTTCTACATATCAGTAATGAACTTGCTGGGAAAGAAATCAAGAAAAACAATACACCCACTCACAGTAGTTTAAAAATGTCGAGACATAGCCATAATCAAAAAAGGTGACAGATATCTGATAGAAAACCAAAAAGATTGAATAAATAAATTGAAAAGAATGCTAGAAGGTGAGACCTCCCATCCTCACTGATGGAAATTAATATCACGAAAGTAGCTATACTTTCAAAAGGAATATGCAGGTTCATTGCAATCCCCACATAAATGCTAATGACAGGTTTCCACGGAAATGGAAAAACAGAAACTCTAAAAATCATATGACAAGACCCTAGCCCCAGGCTGCGACACAGCAAGAGCCACAACTCTGCCACGCCATGCAGCTAGCAGGGGACAGGACTCAACTAGGAGAGGGCGCGTACAGGATGGCAAAATGGTAGAGAGAGAGAAGAGAGAGAGGCGGAATGAGTCATGTGCATGGGAGACAGGTAGATGTGAAGGGGTGAGGGAGGTGAGGAATGGACCGATGCAGATGTCCTACTGCCACCCAGGGCCAGATGTCTGGGTCTGCGCTACTGCCAATGGCCATGACTTGGTCTGTGACCCTGATGAAGGCGGAGAGGATAGGGCTGTTCAGAGTTGCCCCCACTCCTCACCGTCTGAAGCATTCAGGAGCGAGGGCCGTACACCGCACCTGGGCAGCACAGTAGAGCTGACCCTGTTCGCAGGGCCTACGTGAGCTGACCCTGAAGGTGGGAGAATGGGAGAGCAGGTCGCGTCCCTCTCATCTGCCATGTGGTAGCATGGGTGAGGGAAAGATGCCCTCCTCCCCTCACTCCTTGACACCTGCAGCAGGTAGGGGACCCGACCTAACCCCTCACCAGCTGCAGCACTTGGGAGAATGGGCCCTCTGCCTCATGTGGGCAGCACTGAAGAGTTGACCCTGTAGACAGGGGTGCGGGTGAGCCAATCCTGAGGGCATGAGAGGGGCACAGCTGGTACCACCTCCCTCATTTGTGGTGTGGTGGCAGGAACATGTGAAAGATGCCCTCTTCCCTTGCCCCTGCTGTCTCCAGTTGGTGAGGGAGCTGACCCCTTCACCAGCTGCAGCACTTCAGAAAGAGGGTCCTATACCTCATCTGGATAGCGCAACAGAGGTGGCCCTGTTGATGAGGGCACAGGTGAGCCAACCCCAAGAAGGTGAGCATGGGAGACCTAGCCCCACCCCTCCTCTGCCCTATGGCAGTATGGGCAGACTCCAATCAAAGCCACAAGCAGATGGGAAAGGTGTCCCTGAGGTCCTAACAGTGGGAGAGCTGCCCCTGCCCGCCACCAGCTGCACCACTTGGGAGAGCAGGCCCTGCACCTCACCTGGGCAGAACAATAGAATTTACCAGTTGGCAGAGGTGTGGGTGAGCCAGCCCTGAAGTTGTGTGAGAGAGAGCTGTCCCCGCTACTTGTCCATCATGTAGCAGTGTGAGTAGGGGAGAGATGCCCTCCTTACACCTTGCCCTCCACCACCACCTGCAATGGGGAGCTGACCCTTACCATCTGCAGCATCCAGGAAAGCAGGTCCTGTTCCTTGTCTGGGCAGCACAACAGAGCTAGCTGACCCTGTTGGCAGAGGCATGGGTGAGATAGCCCTGAGTGTGTGAGAGTGGAATACCTAGCCACACTCCTCCTCATCTACCATGTGGTAGTGAAGGCCAGAAAAAGATGCTCTCTCTCCCACCTTGACCCTACCACCTGGGGTGGTCAAGTGAAATAGCCCCTTTACCAGCTGCAGCACTCAGGAAAGTAGATCCTGCACCATGCCTGGGCAGCACAATAGAGCCGACCCTGTTGGCGGAGGTATGAGTGAGCCAGCCCCCAAGTTGTGAGCATGGGAGAGCTGTCCCCATTATTCATCTGTCTTGTGGCAGCACTGGCTGGGGAGAGAAGCACCCTTCCACCCCTGTGCACCCATCAATGCCCAAGGTAGGTGGGAGAGCTGGCCCTGATGTCATAAAGAGAGGGAGAACTATCCCTGCCCCTCAACAGCTACAGATGAGGAGAGTGGCCCCTACACCTTGCCTGGGCAATGCAGTAGAGCTGATCCTGGAGGTGTAGGTGTGGAAGAGTCAAACCTGAGATCCTGAAAGCAGAACTGGCCCTAGCCCTTGCTTATCACTGCAAGGGGTGAACTAGCCAGGGTAATGCTGGAGAACTCACCCTGGTGGTGAAGACAGGGGAGAGCTGGTGGGCTGACCAACCCTGTAACTACCCAGGCCCAGAACCAGGGTTATATGTTGGCCCATCCCAATATCCACCCAATCTGCCAGAGCACAGGGGAAGGGGTGGTGGGGTGGGGTGGGGTAGTGGTACGGGGAAGGCTTGGTTCAGCAAATCCAGGGCTGCAGGATCTCCAGACACAGGGCAGCAACAGGATGTTCAGAAAGAGTACCAGTGAGGACTCAGCATTGATGATGTAGTAGAGACCAAGAGCCTCAGACTAGACCAATGATTCTTTGGGATGAATGTCTGCATATAAAAAGGTATGGATAAGGGGGTTTACTGTGTTAGTCACTGTGTCACACTGCAGCTTCCATGATGAGAGATTCCTGCTCCCCCCCCCCTTTTCTCTTAAATTTTATTTTGTTTTATTCTGGGGGGGGAGAGAGATGGGTCAGATCAGGAGATATGATGTGAAAGACACAAAGAATAAATAAAAAGAAAGTTAAAAATAATCATATGACAGTAATACAACAACCACACTCTAGGACAGGTCTCATGAGTACGTGGCCAATGCAAAACATACTCCATGGTTTTTGTGTGTTTTTCTGGTTTTGTTTGTTTGTTGTGTTGTTTTCTTGTTTTTTTTCTTTGAGAGAAAGAGGATAAAGTTGGGTGGGTAGGGAGGGGAAGAATCTGGGAGAAATTTGAAGAGCAACAAGAATATGATCAAAATATATTGCATGAAAAATTTAAAAGGAAAAACAAATTTAAAAAGGACCCTGAATGGGCAAAGCAGTTCAAGGCAGAAAGAGCAGTCTTGAACTATCACAAAACCTAATCTCAACTTATAGGGCAGTAGCATAATAACAAAACCTTTGAGTACTATCACAGAAAAGACAGAGCAGAAACAATGGATGAATAGAACAGAATAGGGTAGAATAGCATTTAACAGAACAGAAGACATAAACACATAGCCACATGGCTGTGGACTGCTGATATTTGACAAAGTTGCTAAAAATATACCCTGGGGAAAAGACAACCTCTTTAACAAATGGTGATTGGGAAACTGGATGTAGAAAATGAAACTGCATCCCTGTCTCTCATCCTCTACAAAATTCATTTCAAAATGAATCAAAAGCATTAATAAAAAAACCCTAAAAATCTATAACTTCTAAAGGAAAACTCCTTCAACATACAGGCTTATGCTACGCTTTCCTGAAAAGGAATCCAATAGCTCAGGAAATAATTGAAAAAAAGATAAATGACATTGTATGAAATTAGAATGTCTCAGAACAGCAAAGGAAGCAATTATGAAAATGAAGAGACAGACTGAAGAAAGATTACCAACTTGTACATCTATAGTAACATCTATAAAGAACTCAAAAAATTACTCACCAAAATAAAATTTTTTGTCCAATCAATTATTTGTCAATTGAATTGAATAGTCAATTCTCAAGAGAAGCAAATAATATTGATATAGTTAGCCATCATGAAAATGACACTCAAAACTCTACTGAGATTCCTTCTCATTCAAATCAGAATCATGACCCATTAGAAAACATGACAATAAATGCTGGTAAAGATGGAAGAATAAAAAAAGAACCTTTCTACACTGTTGATGGGAATGTAAACTAGTACAACCATGGTGGAAATCAGTCTGGAGGCTTCCCGTACAAAACAAAACAAACCCCAAAGTGAAATTACTATATAATCTGTCAATACCACATTTGGTGCGTGTAGCAGTTTGAATAAGAATGATCCTGATAGGTTCTTACAATTGAATGCTTAGTTATCAGGGAGTGGCACTGCTTGAGAAGGGTTAGGGGTGTGGCCTTGTTGGAGTAGTGTGTCACTGAGGGGTGGGTGTTGAGGTTTCTGAAGCCAAAGCCAGGTCCAGTAGTTCTTTCTCCTCTGCTGCCTGTGGATCCAGATGTAGAACTTTCAGCTATTTCTCTAGCACAAGTCTGTCTGCATGCCACTATGCTCCCCACCATGATGATAATGGAGTAAACTTCTGAAAATGTAAGTGAGCCCAAATTAAATGTTTTCTTTATAAAAGTTGCCATGGTCATGGTGTCTTGCACAGCAATAGAACAGTGACTAAGACAGTATGTATCTGAAAGAATCTATTCAGCATACTGCATACAAGCTTGAACATCTGTTTTCAATGCAGCACTATTTGCAATAGCCAAGATATAGAATCAATCTAGATGTCTATCAATATACACATAAATAAAATACACACACACACACACACACACACACACACACACACACACACACGCACACACAAAATGGAGCTTCATTCATTCATTGACATAGAAGAATGAAATGTCATTTGCAGGAAATTGAGTTTAACTGCAGACCATCATGTTAAGCAAATAAGCAAGAGCCAGAAAGACAGCTATTTAATATTTTCTCATTTCACATTATAGTCTATCTATGTATCTATGTATCATCTATCTATCAGTCTATCTATCTATCTATCTATCTATCTATCTATCTATCTATCATATGTCATCTACACATTCATCTCTGTTTTGTGACATTAAAGCAGATAGAGCACTATTTAGAGGAAGGGGAGTGGTTAGCATGGGAAGAGGGGCACAAGGGAGTTAATGTGAGCAAAGCATAATAATATACACATGTGAAAATGCCAAATTAATTTCACTATGTTTCAGGCTAACTAAAAATGTAATAATAAAAAGAAACAAAAAGGAAGGACTTCCCATCCAGCACAAAGAGTGTGCTTAGGTGATTGTCTTCAACTGTCTGCTTCATTATGAGCTATCACACCTCTAAAACAAAGTTTATCTAGTTCTCAGGGAAGCTCCTGACCATTGGCTAATTCAAGTAGTGTTATCAGAGCGTGTCCATGTTCATCATCACAATAGTCTTCAAACGAGTGAACTCTGCTCTAGATTCATCCTTTAAACTGAGAAATTTGTAAGATCTCTATTCTATCTTAATCTAGTGGGTTCCCTGACCATACCTGTTGCCTTCTTCTGGCAATAGTTACTCTCCAAGAAACTTCTTGTTTTTAATCCATTTGAGCCTTTCTTTCTTGAAAAATCCATAATGGCATAGTTGGTACACAGAATAGTTAGATGGGATTGGGAACTAGACTACTCACTGGCTTACTACTAATGATGAACAAGTCCCTCAGAATACAAGGTGTTTGCCCACTTGTTAAAATGCTCATTCATGGTGAGATGGGATTTTTGGTAAGGGTGTTTTCTTAGAAGAAGATATGTACTGACCAAGGAATTCAATATATCTGACAATAATAAGGATCAAGAAAATGGAAGGAGATAGATAAATTATGCTAAATATTTGTGCTACCTGAAGAAGTCATTAGCTTATATAGTAGGTATACAAAAGGATGAAGATTTAATGGAGTGGTTGAATTTCAAAGATGGTTGTGGTGGTTTGAAAGAAAATGGTCTCCAAAGGGAGTGGCACTATTAGGAGGTGTGGCTTTGTTGGAGTAGGTATGGCCTTGTTGGAGAAAATGTGTCACTATGGAAGCAGGCTTTGAGGTCTCATATATGTTCAAGATACTACCTAGAGTTTCAGACCATTTCCTATTGCCTGTTAGTGATGATAAAAAGACCCCTCAGCTCCTTCTCCAACACCATGTCTGCCTGAATGCCACCATGCTTCCCACAATGACAATAATGGATTAAACCTCTGAAATGTAATCGAGCCAACAACAATGTGGCTGTAGATTTTTTTCTGGTCTTCTGAGGCTGTAAAGGTTGACAACTTTTCCCCTAAGGCCTAGTTTATTCCCCAAAAGTTAGGAGACAAGATAACAAATAGCACACATAAGAAGACATTTTTATTGATTCCCTACCTCCAGTTTAAGTGAAAGTGCATCTGATAAGGGAGAGGAAAGAACACATTTAAAAGAAGCTGTGAGACTTAACTATAATGTCCCCAGAGGGACTAGGGTGAAACCATAGAGGTTACAAGTACAAGATGAAGGAGACCAGGACATATGACAGGTTATTAGAAGTTAATTTACTCCAAGGAATTCTTCTGGAACATAGGATTTAACATCTTAGAAAAGATATCAGAGGATGATCCAAACTTATAGTCAGGATGGCTCTCAGACCCTGGACAAAGCAATGGCCCACATGAGCATAAATATTGCTAAGTGGAATATAAAAAAGAGTTAAAAAGTTGAGTAAACCTGACATGCTGAAATGGGCGTAGTACAGGAAGCCAGATAAAAAAACAGAGGATTATGCTATCTAGGAGGCTCCCACATCACATGTTTACCTGTAACCCATGTGCATTTGAAAGAAACACTAGCATTGTTACGGAGCTCAATGCTAGCTCTCTCCTGTGGACTAAGACTGGGGGCAGAAAAAACCATTGTAGAACCCAGCTTGCTGACAGCAAAGGGTAGAACAGATCCCTTAAGCAACAGAGGTCAGGAAGTAATTTTTTTAACACTAAAGACCACAAAACAATTGTTTTTATTTCAAGAACAGACAAGGTCAGAGTGATAGCCAAAGGGTCTTGTCCTGCAGAGAAATGTGGAGGTGGTTAAGAGAGCACGCTTTCTTATTGGGCAAAATAGAAAAACTGCAGTTAAAGATGAACAATTGTTTAGTAGGAGGCTGAGGCCTGTTTCTCAAGGAAAGCCATATTTCTTTGAATGATTTTTGAACCAAAGACAGTTTTTAAAGTAGGATATACTGAGTGAGCAGGATAAGGAGCTTTGGTGGTCAGTCCCTGTTACCAATCATAAGGATCATCCCAGTCTTTCAACAGACCCAATAACCTAGATGTATGACTTTATATTGAAGGAAGCATAATACTTCACTGTCTTGAGTCTGTTTGGCTGTAAGGTCAATGTTGACATGGATATCTAATGATGCAAAGCATCTTTATGCTGTAGAGGAGTATAATGGTGGAAGTTAATGAATTTTTCCTAATGGTCACCCCAGCTTATAAATCTATCATTGAGATTGACACAGTGTTTTGATGAGTGTAACTGTGATTGACATGAGGTAATTTTTACATTGCATCCTGGTATTAAGGCATAATAACCACTGTATTTAGTAAGTTGAAGTGTCTCTTTATGCTTTGGCCATAATAACAAATAAAAAAAATTACCCTGGTATCTAAGGGGCAAATGTTGAAGATAATAGTTTTTAAAATCTAAAGAATTCTGTTGTAGTGCCCTCAAACATATCTCAGTTTCATTCTATTCTCCCCATAGAGAAACCACATGGATCCTAGGAAATAACTGCGGACACAAAAGTTAGTTATGCTGTAGCACTGATCATAGCTACTGCACATGGCATTGTTTCATTGCTAGAGAAGATGAATGGATTAAACAGTACAGATTCAGTGATATAGTGAGTATATTTTTGTTTCTCCTTTAGTCAGGAAAGATTAGAAACAATTCCCTTTCACAAAAAACCAGACACCCTATTATATCTATCATTATCCTCAAAATAAAATTTTCTCAGACTCTGTCATGGTGAAGATAGCAGAACTCTAGATCGTATGGATATCCTTCAAGACACTATGCCAGTCATTTATAAGATGGAGTGTTGATGAGCAGGCAGGGTGAGCAAGAAGAGGACAGCATCTAGAAATCTTGAAAGGGTAATTTACCCTCTATGAGATGGCAGCTAGCCATTTTGAAGACTTAAGGGCCTGCCATTCTTTTTTTTAATTAATTAACTAATTTGAGGGAGTCTGCTCCCACCTTTTGAAGAGTTCTTAGGTGGAGTATAGAGAAATTAAGAACTTATAAAAAGAAAGAGAGACCTAGACAATGAAAAGAAAGACAGAAACACAGTATAGCTTCGGGAGGGCCTGAGTCTATACCCAACAGCCTCATCCTTTACTGAAAAGGGCTTTTTATAACATGCCAAGAGGAGAGGCAAAAGACCTCCCCCTTGCAAGGTTAAAGTACACCATACAGCCAAGTGTAGACCCTTCAAAACACCTGGTAAACATGCCTATGACCAAATAATCTCATTATGTAGCCCTGCTGTGTAAAGCAAGCTCAGACGCTCTGACCCTGAATAAGTTCTCACTAAGAAGCTTCTGTGGGCTTCTACACTAATTAATTTTTTCCAGCCTGATTACAGTTCCCCTTCCCTCCTATCTCCCATTTCCTCTGTGCAACCCCCCATCCAGTCATCCTCCTTTCTCTTCAGAAAAGGGCAGGCTTTCCATATGTATCAGTCAGCCACGGCATATCAAGATGCAGTAAGACTGGGCATCTCCTCTCCTGTTAAGGCTGGAAGAGGCAACCCAGTAGGAAGAAAGGGTCCCAAAGATACCTGCCATTCTTTAAAGATCTTATTGTGCAGGGTGGAGGGTGCATTTGGGTTCCTTCCTTTCAAGTAAGTTGTTGCATCTAAAATATAACCTGTACCACAGGAAATACAATATTTGGTCAGTCCAAATTTAATACATTCTAGTCCCAGAACTACCACTGTGATTATTTTTTAATTGTCTTATAGTTCTCTCTCTCTGTGTGTCTCTGTGTCTGTCTCTGTCTCTGTCTCTCTCTCTGTGTGTGTGTATGTGTCTGTCTCTCTCTCTCTCTCTCTCTCTGTGTCTGTCTCTCTCTCTGTCTCTCTCTGTCTCTCTCTGTCTCTCTCTGTCTCTCTCTCTGTGTGCGTGTGTGTGTGTGTGTGTGTGTGTGTGTGTGCGCGCGCGCGCGCGCGCGCACACATGCATTTGTGTGTATCTCCTTGTGGGCCACAGTGCAGGTATGGAGGTCAGAGGACAAATTATGAACTTGGTTCTCTCATTCACCTTTATGTAGCTTCTAGGGATTGAACTTGGGTTGCCAGGCTTGCACCACAAGAGCCTTTACCCACTGAGTCACTTCCTTTGTGATGCTCTGACTCTTTTGCCAGGAAGAGTTGCCATGCAGTGATGCAGTGAGAGCTAGACTCGGAAAGGACTCTTGGGAGGTCAGCATATGGTCCAGGAGGCTGTTGCACCACCTGCATCTTGGAATAAGGAGACATGAAGGGAAATAGAGGCAGAATGGTGACTTTCAGTGATCACCTTAAAACATGTTCATTTTCTCATGGTTTATCTCCATAGCCGTCTATTTCTTTAAGAAATAGAGTGGCAAGAGAATCTAGCATGGGCATACTTACTAAGGCCATATGGGTTGGAAAGACTAAGGGATCAAGAGATGAGTTAATCCTCTATATTTCCTCCTTCTACTCCCAAGGTGAGCCTTTAACTCTCTTGTTCAAAAACATTTACCCAAAGGAGGCTTTGGAGAAGAGGGATGGGCATGAGGCTGTGTTCATTTTGTCGCTGATTTAGAGCTGGTCCCTGGCCTCCTCCCTTTCAATCCCTGAAGTCTGCTGTGAAGTGGCTAGTTTACTACCTCCCAGGGAAGAGCAGGAAGTGGTTTCTGCCAATGCCTTCATTATTACTCAGATCCACACCTGCTTTGCATTTCTTGAGGAATTCATTACAGCAGACTTTTTTTTTTTTTTTACTAGTATGCATGGTAAGTATTGCATTGTCTGTAAAAGAGCCCTGAGTTCCTTGGAGACCTACATTATTTATTTATGGCAAATCTTTTGGAACCTTTTAGAAGTATTTGATCACAAAGCTACAAAAATATTTTCTAATTCTAAAAGTGATGAAATTATTTCTAGGCCTGCCTTAAAAATTCAGGTAGACAACAATAATACCTTTAAGTGGAATTTCTACCACAAAACAAGACAAGCCTTTTAAAACAAAATTTTTCTTTTATCATCAGAATACCTGAGTTAATTCTTGGGTCCTTTCAATAGTAAGCATTTGTGGAATTGATAGAGTGGCTTAGAGGTGAAAAATATTAACACTTTCTTCTGTAATATGTAAGCATAGACCCAGAGGCAGCTTTGTGTGCTGCTGGTACTTATATTTTTCTTAAGCATAAGTAACTAAAGTCAAGAATTTCAGTGTGTTCTCAGACTGCGGCCAGTTTAGCTCTTAAGTAAGAGCTCCCTCCACTGGAGTCTGAGTTTGACACTCAGTTCTTACCTTCCTTCAAGTCTCTTCCTGGACTCGATCCAGGGCTGGGTGAGGAAATCTGCAAAGCCCTGAGTAATGTTCTTCAGGAAGGATGCAGGGAAACCCATTTGTCAATTCAAGGAGGCTGAACTGGAGAGGAAAAGAAAACCTCTCACAGCTCTCCCTGTCGTTCCTGGAGCTGTCAGTGGAGTGGAATATGCTCTTGGAAACTCGGAGCATAAACTGACTGTAATCACATGCCTCCAAGGTCTCAGCCCAGTGTTTCATCAAACACACATTTTGATGAATTACTGCTTTCAAGGGAAAGTCAGAAATTTACACCTCAAAAAAAAAAATCTAACCCAGGGTTGCTCTGCTTTCCTAAAGTCATTTACAAATTTGGCCTGTATTTCTAAGCCATGAAAACTAGGTTATTCAATACTGTTCTTGGGCATTAAGGTTAATCAAATATCCTGGATAATCCTGAGTGTCCCCTTTTATTATACTTAGATTGCATATTTTAATGAATTGAAATAAAATAAGACTGGATAATTAACACAAACAGTGTAGGTCATGTTCAGCTATTCTTATGAGGTCTAGAGTTCACCACTATGAATATGCATTACCGGCTGCATAACCTTTGTTAAGTTACATAAGCATTTTGAAAATGTTTATTCATCTAAAATGGGCCTATTAACACTTTACTTACCTCCAATGCTTGCTTCAGTGAGTAGGTAAAATAATGAATATGCAAGTGCTTTCAAATCATGGAAACTCTTATAATGAAAATGGGCTATGGGGCAAAAAAAATGTCTTAAGGTTTCTAACGCTGTGAAGAGACACCATAACTATGGCAACTCGTATGAAGGAAAACATTTAATTAAGATTGGCTTACAGTTTCAGAGGTTTAGTCCATTATCATCTGTAGTTGGACTTTCCTTTGAGCTATTTCTATTAATCTACCCATTAATCTATTAATCCAACCCATTTCTATTAATCTACATTTTTGTCACGTACCACCCATCCTACTTCCTCTGTGTCTCCTTGTGTGTCTCTCTCAAATGCCTAGATTCCTCCTCCTACTTCCTCTCTTTGCTGGGAAGTCCCGCATTTAGCTTCTGCCTAGCCATCAGTCATTCAACTCTTTATTACACCAATCACAGCAATCAGCTTCACATAGTGTACAAATATCCCAAAACATTTCCTCCTTTTTGCCTAAATAAAAAGGGAAGGTTTTAACTCTAACATAGCAAAACTATATACGTTAAGAACAATTATCAGGAAAGAATTACATTTACAATGTCCAGTATATCTGTATTTGGTAAATTCAGAGAAAATAATCCATTATCTGTTCTATCATGGTGAGTCCAAAGTTATTTTACCTAATTTACTTTTTATCCTAACTTGTTTTACCAACCCAAAACTATCTTTTTAGATCTCAAAACATTTTCTTAGATAAACAACTTAAGCTTTTCTGTCTCTCAACCCTATATATTTTATACCTCTTTTGTGAGTTTCTTTTCTGAATTTGGTACCAAGGAAAACTGTAACTATAACTGTCTAGTCCTCAACCCCATCAAAGATCTGGGAAAGATATAATATTTCCTGAGTAAACAGGAAGTGCAGAGCAAGCAACTTCCAAAACTATAGAAATTACAAAGACATGTGGCTGCCTGGATAGTCACCCAAGATTCCTTTGCAGTGTTGGAGTATCCATCTTCGGACTGCAGGCCTAAAATATCTGATAGACTTTCAGTGAAGTAAGAATTTTGAAGAACTGTCCTACCTTGTCTTGGCAAAGTTTGGCAGTTGCCTTCTTTGGTGTCTTGCTTGTCCAATTTGTATAGCAGTTGAGGCAAGGGCAGTTTCTTGCCCAAATAGCTAGCTTTGCCACATTGAAAGGAAACTCCATATGGAGGTTCTTTGATGCCCATCATCCCTTTTTGAAGTAAATTGGTTGTGCCAGGAGCAGATGTGTCTCACTGTCATGAAAAGCCTCATGTTATTAAAAACGTCTTAAATGCCTATATTTCTTAATCATCTGAAATAACTTTCAAGGACTAGAATTTTACATTACATTTTAAAATGAGCTGCATAGGTACAATACCTTAAACAAGAATAGAAACATATACACAGCACAACAAAAATAACCTTAAATTTCTGTCAATATACAAAAAAATCCATACCAATATAAAATATTTGAGACTAGTAGTTGTTCAAAAATAGACTCAACAATTCACCTTTTAACCCCATCATTTCTATACTATATCCCCCTTTTTCCCTTCAGAAAGAGATCCCTGAATCTATTCTCCTCTGTTTAGCTTTCTTCCTGACCATGACCAAAAACAACTTATAACCAACCACCCTAAATGATAACAAACATGTATAACCCACCAAATGACCCAAAAACAAACACCCCACCTCTTGGGAATATGGGTGTTGTAGTCTCTAGACTGCTTCCCGTTGTCTGGGGATGATAGCATCTTTAGGTGACCCTGAGAAAATTTGGATCATGGTCAAATTCTGGAAGAGCTAGTTGTATCATTTGTTGTCCAGGCTCTGTGTAATGGGAAAATGTGGGGCTTGTCTGAAGTCTCAGCTGGAGTAGTCTGTGAGGCTCAACCATCTCAGCTAGAAGCTTCAAAGTTGTTCTGGATGCAGAATTTTGAGAAAATCACAACAGGGGCATTTTTAAGCTGGATCATCTAGATTACTTGTCTTCATTGATGTGTACCGCTTCCTTTTTTTTTTTTAAACATACAAACTTTTAAAGATAACATATATATCTGCATTAACACAAGTATGGAATGTTCAGTGTGCACAAGTCAGTTAAAGGTGATATTTTGTGCTATTTTTGAGCAGGTAAAAGGCATTTGTTAACTTTTTAAGTCCATTTGGACTATATTATAACCAAACCTCCATTCATGACATGTGAAAGGGTGGCATGTAATAATAAGTCATGAGGACTCTGTATCCAACAAGATTTATCATGTCTCATCCAGTCTCAGAACTGTTCCCATGTAGCAAGATAAGCATATATGTCACCTGTCCTGTAGTCTTCCTTGGTTTCTTTTTTATGTCTATATCCAAGATGGGAGGCCTCCCCCAATCAAATCTGATTGTCATTAATTTTGAAGAGAACTGTAACTTTTTGTTTCCTATGGAAACAAAAGCATAACCTCTCCCCCAGTGCAACGTATTTTCTGACTTCCATTTTGAAGTTAAAACATTACCAAAATATATAGGTTGATTTAATTTAGTAGTTTCCATAACCCAATGTCTTTCAGCAGCTATTTTTTGTACATTAGCATTTTAAAAATTCAAAGTCAACAAAGCACCATACAGGATCCAGAGGCCTTGTGTATTTCCCATCTCTTTGTGGCTTATTCTTTTTATATTACTTTATTCTTTCTTTAAAGACTTTATTATTTTTAAACTATTTTTCTATGACTGTCTATATCCATTTTCTTTTCTTTAGTATCTAAGCTCATTTTTAAAGATACTGTATCTTTTTAGAGGTTTTCTGTGTCTGGACCTGGCTTTACTAAGTGTCCAATTATGTGAGACAAATCTTAAACTGCCATGTCAGCCATAGCCTGGCTCAGCCTAGTGCATGGCACCAGCACATGGCACCAGTGCCTAGCTCCAGTCGACAGGCAGCAGCCTGCAGCCAGGCCTCTGTATGCTGAGTGCCAACCTGCCTGAGAGACTGGAGGACTATGAAGCCACATCCAGCTCCTTGTCCAGAACTTAGGTTTCTCAGCCTCTGTGTTTGGATATTCAAGTCTCTACGTATTGGACACAATATGTAGTCAGACTTTCCTTTGAACCACCAGTTCACAAATAACGACACAGAGACATATTAATTATGAAAGCTTGGCTTTAGCTTAGGCCTGTTTTTAACTAGCTCTTATAACTTAAATTAACCCATTTCTATTAATCTATGTTTCATCACATACTGCCCATCCTTCATGTCCTCTCGTGTCTCTCTTGCATGCCTAGATTTCTCCTCCTACTTCCTCTCTCTGTCTGGAAGTCCTGCCTATACCTCTTGCCTGGCTATTGGCTGTTCAGCTTCTTATTACACCAACCACACCAATACACCTTCACACAGTGTACAAATATCCCACAATAATCGTCATGCAAGCATGGAGGCATACAGGCAGACATTGTGCTGGAGAGGTAGTTGAGAGTTCTACATTCAGATCAGCAGGCAGCAGGAAAAGATTGTGACACACAGGCCAGGGTTGAGCATCTGACCCTAAAGTCTGTTCTTAGTGATACACTTCCCCCAACAATGCCATACTTACTACAACAAGGCCACACCTCCTAACAGTGTCACTCCTTGGAGATCCTGCTGTTGTCCTGAGTCATGGAAAACCTGTGGCTATGGTTCTTCAAGACCAGTACCTTCATGCAATCCTGCAGGTCACAGATGGGATAGTGTGATTGGAATTTTCATGGAGCTGCCAATCAGCTCCCAAATAAAGACACAGGGACTTATTATTAATTATGAAAGCTCCACATATAGCTTAGGCTTGTCGCACTAGCTCTTATAACTTAAATTAACCTGCTTATATTAATCTATGTTTTGCCAGAGATTTTTACCTTTCTTTCATTCTGTATGTCCTACTTTCCTGCTTCCTCTGTGTCTGTCTGTCTGGTTCCTGACATCTCCTGTCATCTCATTTTCTTTCTTGCTCTAGCCTAAATTCCTCCTCCTATTTACTCTCCCTGCCTGGAAGTTCTGCCTTTACCTCTTCCCTCGATATTGGCCATTCAGCTTTTTATTAGATCAGTCAGGTGCCTTAGGCAGGCAAGGCAAAACAACAACATACCTTTAAATAATTAAACAAATGCAACACATCTTTACATATTAAACAAATATTCCACAACAGGATAAACAGGATAGATGTTGGGGTGTGCCAACTCAAAGCCCTGGATGTGGGTCTGGATGGTAGCTGATTTGGTCAGTCCTGGCCTCTGGGATTGCCCCTCTCAGGCAAGGGGTGGAGCCAGCTCTTCTATGCTCATGCCATCAGGGCCAGCCAGCTCTCCCATGCCCGTGGTGAGGGTCCATCTCTACAGCAGCAGTGGCCAGGAGGAGTCAGGGCCAGCTCTCCCAGAGCCAGAAAAGGGCTGTGCCAGCCAAGCAGGACACTCAGACCTCAACATGCATGGTTCCCATGGTGCCCCTGTGGTAGCACAGGCCATGGATATTAACACAGACCCCAGCCAGAGCAAAATCACTGACTCAGACATGGCCCTCAGGCCCTGACCACCATGGCCGTGGTTGCAGCATAGCCCTTGGACACCAACATGGTCCCAGGTGGCCAACTAAACCCCAGGTGGCAACAGGAACCACGGACATTAACCCAGATCCTGGCTGCTGCAGGGCCATGGACCCAGACTTGGCCCTCAGCAGCAGCTCAGGCCCAAATGACACCATGGCCCCGAATGGCAGTGCAGGCCACCCAGATTGGCATGATCCCAGTGGCAGCATAGCTCTAGGACACCAACATGGCCACAGGTGGTAGTCCAGACCTTGGGCATTCACATGGCCTTCAATGGTAACAGGAATAAGGGGGCCATTTTTATTCAAACTACCACAGAGATGCTTTTAGGATAACTGGATGTCTTTATCATATGTAGAGTTGATATTACCATTTTGGAGATAAATTGCATACCAAAGAACGTGTAAGAACTGGACAAGGGAGGTGGCCACAAAAATGCCATTGGACTCATTAGTGATAGTAGCCATTGTCTTTCAATAAGGTGGACAATACAAAAAGGAATTAAACACAACAACAAAACAACTGTTTTTTTTTAACTCCCAAATCCATTTTTCTTCATTTATAAAAAAAAGAAAGAAAAGAAAAGTGAAGTATTATCTTTGGAGGATTTACTATGGATTTCTTATCTGAATGAACAAACCCTTCAAAATTATGATAGGTTGACAGAGTCAAAAAAGTTTGAGTATTTTCCTTAAGTTTCATTGTCAAAACTGATATGCATCAATTAATACACCCAGGCCTCAAAAAATATTAGATTGTATGATCACAGTGCTTTAGGAATGCACACATACTATGGTCAGCCTGACCATCATTTTTATCTTTAACCACAATAGATCAAATCAAATTAATGGGAACTCAGTAAACCTTGGAGGAAGGTATTCATGATACTTACATATGGCTCCAGAAATGTAAGGCTCCAGCAAACAAATGCAAAGATTGTCATTTTTCCAACAGTGAACAAAACCAGGGGCATATCACACATAAGCTACCAAAGCATATGTCAGAATTTCTGTGGAATAGCTATTCTTATGAGCTGGAAATTATTTTAATTAATTCAATAAATGTTTGCTGATGATTATATTTCAGAACTTATTTTGTTTCCTATGACCCATGAAGATGAGAAATAAGCAGTCTAAGGGTAGGTTTCACTGTGGCTCACTACCTTCTAGTGTCCCTGTTTGGACTAGAAGAATTATGTGCTGCTTTCTTTGTGTTCAGATAATCCTTTTTATATTCCCCTTCACATTTGATTTTTCTTACCTCTCTTTCAAGGAGACTATGATCACAGAGGAGTATTTTGCATCTTTTGTATCTACCCTGGTGCCCAGTGTCACCACCATAAACTCTAAACATACTGTTGTTGTATAATGGGAGAGTGAAAAAGGAAAACACTTTGATTTTTCTCTCCACCTTGTTCAGATCCTTGAGATGCAACAGTATCATAGCCCCAGGAAATATTCATAAACACAGGAAGACTTCTCAATTTGACAATTTGCCTATAAAACCTATGAAAACTTCTGAACTTCCCAGAGGATAAAAGTAAATGATAATTTGGAGAGTATTTTTTTTGTTGTGTTGTTGTTTAGGGCTGAAACATTTGAAGTGAGCATCTGGGACTATATCCTCTTGCACTTTGTTCATACATAAGGAGAAATGAAAATTCTGGAAAGACATCTGTATTGTAAATCAAAATACATTGCTGAAATCAATGTTGAGTTGACATTCTGCTTGCAAATATTCTTTTGAGATTGGTTCTTGTAAATCTCTTTCCCATCTGGTTTTTATGTCTGCTCTGGGACTTATATGCACAGAGTTGTCTAGGACCTGCTCAGAATGTTGAAATAAAGTATGTGCTTTTTAATAAAAGGTTGGAGGGGAGGTGGGGAGGATACTATCTTAGTCATATTTAAACTGCTTGTTTATATTGTAACTCAGCTAACTTCTGGAAACTTTGGGAATTGTTTTCTTAGAATAAGACAGCTTATGTGAAGTCATGAAATAATCCTATCATGCAACTTATATTTTTGTAAAGAACATTTGCTGGAAGGATATTTTGTTATTTTTAATCACAGGAAGAGTGAGCAGCAGAGAAGCGTTTCTGATAGCAATTTCTTTGCTATCCATAATTGCACCATTTTCATTAAATTAATGATGGAGAGAGGAACCACTGTTTATAGAAGGGGGTTTTCTTTATTGAAAGCTGGCTAATTTGGGAATGTTAATCTCTTCCTAAATGGCAAGTTCGGTGAAGCCAAAGAAAAACACTCAATCTGAAATGTGTTGTGATAAGTAAGCCCAGGATTTTGACTTAACATCTGGAATTGATATCCTTCCTTGAACTTTATGAGGGAATGATCTTCTGAGTGAGAACACAGTCACCACCACTATCACAGCACATTTACTACCTTCTTATCTTTAATCACAGGCCATCTGTTAATCACTACACGGGAATCTAGTGTGGATTCATACAAGGAAATGGAATCATCATCTTACTCCTTTGAAACATTGGCCCTTGTTACCATATGTGAGGCTGTGTGTGTGTGTGTGTGTGTGTGTGTGTGTGTGTGTGTGTGCACTCTAGTGGCAGATGTGAAGAAATGAAAGCTTCTGGACATGACTGAGCAGCCTACCTTTTGAAAACAGGTCTAAGTGGGACCTCTACCACTGGAAGCTTCTCTGTAAGGATGGAGATAAATCCCCAACCTTGGTCATTTGCTTCTCCTTTATTTTTCACTCATACAACACAGAAGAAGGAATCGTGAAAAATCATGGAAAGAGTAAGATTGACCAAGCTTGGACTCCTTACAATTCTTCAGGGATCACTGTTATATCACGGATTTTTTTTTCCCAGTGGAGTCCCCCTCTCACTCTTGCAATTATTGTCCAACCTCCTTCATCCAAGACCTTCTAGGAGTTAACAAATCTGCCAGCTTACTACTACATGTTCAAGTTTTAGAGATGTCATTTTTAAAAAGGATAGGGCAATCCATTAGCATAGTGGAATGTTTTGAAACTCCCCATCAGCCCCTCATTAACCATTAGGGATTTCATAATTATTTTCTAAAACTGGATGGCTTTCAGAGCTTGGCGCCTGAATTTAGAGTTCCCGTTTCTGTCTTTAGTGTGGATCAGTCATTTTCAAAAACTTTGCAGTCCACAACAAAGAGACTTTTTTCAAGGGTAATTGTTTATGCATATCCTTTTATTTTTTTATTGATATGAGACTCTTAACCTATGCTTAAACTCCAACTCCCTTGCATCTGCTCCCTCAGGCCTTGATTTGGTGCAGGCAGTTTACCAGGATGTTCATTCCATGTCCATATTAAGGAGAGACTGCTGACTGTATGCCATGTGAAAACATGGGTTCTATACTGTGCATTCATATTCTTCCCATATGTGTATGATCAATGTTAATTTCTCTCAAGCTTTAGAATGTAGTGAACACTCATTCTTAAGCTAAAGACAAGTATCTCACCATATATATCTTATAACTATATGTTGTGTGACAAAACTTTCCTGGAGAGATGTAACACGTGTCTACTCACCTCCAGACAGGAATATCATGAGAGAGCAAAGTAAGGATACTACTAAAGTCCAATCTGGTGAGCCAAGGAGTTTTATTGGGGTTACTTACAGGCATATGGGTGAGAGGTTACTTGTACAGGAACAGAAAAGACTCAAAGACAACTGCATCACCAAGGCCCACCCCAGCATGGGTGACAGCTCACAAAGATGGGAACCTAGAGCACACTGCACAGCTTGCAGGCAGTTCAACAGGTTAGAGAGTGTCCTTTCCAGATTCCTCAGTTAGCCTAAAACTCTTCCAGGCAGCTGGTATGGTCTGAGAGTCTCTTGGCTGCTTGATTCTGCTAATCTGAGAAGGACTCAGCGTTTATTGGTTACTCTAACAGGGAGAGGCCTGGCGAATCTGGTCAGTTCCAGGGACTTCTTGAAGCTATTTTGACTTGTTTATCTTCCTGCTTAAGGAGCTTCCCTGTGGGATGGAATGTTTCAATCTCAGAGAAATCTGTCACACAATACTGGGCTGTATAAAGCATACTTGTTAGATTGCAAATGTTTTCAATTAAGAATCTACAATATTATGAAAGATCAAACTTAATAGTTAATGGCTATTTTTTTTTCTGATTCCTAAACACTTTTGACCTAGACATCATTGGTAAGACCAACTATTGTTGTTATAGTGCATTATAATTCTCATTTTCTGTCTGTCATCCTGCTGCTAACTCTGTAAGACACTCCATGTGGTCCTCTTCCCATGATTCATCCACCATGTCACTTGGAGCTAACCATTCTGAGGAATCATCTGCTCCTTGCCCATTATTTTGTAACTAAACAGAGAGACATTTGAAAGGAAATTAGTTATATCATTATTGTTTTATATAATAAGAGTACTCACGAGTTTTAACTGAAATGACTAAATATTTAGATGTTTATATATGCGTGTGCATGTCTACATGTATAGAGTGTTTTGTTAGTATGTGTCTGTAGGCTTATTAGTGATGCTCTAGGGCAAACTCTGTGCCTGGCCATCTCAGGAGTTGTTTGCTATAAAATTTGCACAAACAAGTCGTTTTAATGTCAACTACTTTCTCTATTACACTGAGGCATTGCCCTATTAAGATGGCTATGAAGACAATAAAAGCGAACTCAGCATACATCATGTCACTTCTGAAGTTGTCTCTAAGATAATAGAAACCTCTCTGGCCTATAGAGAAGAGCCATCATGCTATGTATATGGTGCGCATAGCCTGCCTCTCTTCAGAAACTGATTTAGTTTTTGAAAATTATGTAGCAGATGCATATCCTCAAAAAGACAGTATAAAGACTGGTTTATAAAGTGGACCCATTTGGGAGCTTTGCCCACATGAGTAAATAGATAGACACCCTGGTCAACTAAAACTCAAGAATCTAGGAAAATGGACAGATTGGCAAAAGTTAAAAGGTCAGCAATTAGTTGGTCATTCTTCCATATCATTCCAAAAGTCAGAGATCACCATCTGAGAAGCCAGCTGCCATAGTATTTACTGTTGAGATAGGCAGAATAATAGTGTATAACAGGAAATTAATAGGTGACTCATTAGACACTTAGGCTAACATCAAAATTAACAACATGAATGCAGAGGAGCATTTTCATAATGCTTGTTTCAGTTGCTATTTATCAAGATTCTGTTGGTAAAGATGCAAAGGACACCCCTTCCCCTAGATTGATCCATGTGTTAGGAAAAGGAGAACACAGACCATCTTTGTAATAACTTCTGGAGGGCTCATTTATCTCCTGTCATGAAACATGGTTTCTCTGAGCAAAGTAGTGATAAGGAGAGGAAAAGAGAGGAGGCCCGGAATTCCTTAATATTCTCTCCTGCCTCGAGGCCTGCTGGGGTGCTTAGGACTGTCTTTGCTTGGGAGGACTTTTAAGTCTTTATTCAAGCACATGTTAAAAGTTAAAAATAAAGACACATGCTTAAAATATCTCAAAGGGAGTTCTAGAATGGTTGGGTTACAGCTTCTGTATATACGTACATATGTGCATACAAATGATCATGCATGTTCATGTAATTACTGTGTGATGATATAATGTGTACCCTAATAAAGCTTACCTTGAGGATCAGAGGACAGAGCCAGTCACTAGACTAGACATAGAGGCCAGGCAGTGGTGGCACACACCCTTAATCCTATCACTCGGGAGGCAGAGATCCTCCTGGATCTCTATGAGTTCAAGGCCACACTGCAAACAGAGCCAGGCAGTGGTGGCACACACCTTTAATCCCAGTCCTGGGAAGCACACACACCTTTAATCCCAGGAAGTGACAGCAGGGCAGAGAAAGGTATATAAGGTGTGAGGAGACAGGAACTAAGGCAGTTCAGCTGAGATCTTTTTGGGCGAGGACTCAGAGGTTTTTAGTCTGAGGAAACAGGATCAGCTGAGGAGTTGGCGAGGTGAGGTTGGCTTTGGCTTGCTCTGTTTCTCTGATCTTTCAGCTTTCACTCCAATATCTGGCTCTGGGTTTTTTATTATAAGACCATCTAAGATTCGTACAACATTACTGTTCTATGGATTTTAAAATATTTAAGATTAAAGGCGGCAGAAAACCAGGTAGAATGCCTGCAGATCTTCTCTTCTTTCTCTGGGCCCGCAGATCCAATACCTAGGTCTCATCCCCAGATCTGTAGCACAACACCTGCCTCAGAACAGCCTACCCTCCCATCTGCTCCCATCTCCTATGGATGCCACAGATCTTCTCCTTCTAACCTCCCTGCACCCACCCATTTCTCTGTCCCAGCCCCAAAGCCCAGCAGACACCTCCTGCTAATCCAAGGACCACTCCAGCAAGGGCAACAGGTAGGCTAACAGCAGACCCACACCTCTCTTTCTTTCCCTCCAGATCCAATGCCCAGTCTCATCGCCAGCTCTGTAGCAAAAACCCTGCTGCGGTCTCCCTTTACTCCCTGACCCCATCCCAAGCAATTACAAAGACTTTCTCCTCCAACCTTGCCTCCCACAACTTATCCCAGGAACCTAGCCTCCAACACCAGCAGGCATTCACTGGGAACACTCAACAGCTGAGGAGGGCCAGGGAAACTGGTAAACCAACTGAAGACCTTAATCACTTCCTCCTCCCCTTCAAGTCTCATCCTCAGATCTTCAGCAGAGCACCTGTGACCACCCCCCCTTCACCCCCACCCCCACAATCTGCCACCATTACTCCCATCCCCTGTGGATTCCACAGCTCTTCCATTTCTAAACTCCACCCCTTGTCATAATATCCCAGCCCCCAACCCCAGCAGGCACTGCTAACCCACAGGCCATGCCTGCCAGACAAACAGATAAGCTGTCTGCAGATCTTGTCTCCCTCCGTTCCCCAGACTCACCTCTGGCTCTGCAACCAAACAACTGCTGCATCCTCCCTTCCCCCTCTGCCCACATCTCCTATAGTTCTCACAGACCTTGCCCTCCTAGCCTCCTTTGTCCTCCACTTGTTGCTTTATTCCCGCCCCCAACTCCTGCTAACCCACAGACCACTCCTGACAAGAAAGCAGGTAGGCTGTCTGTAGATCTTGACAGCTCCTTCTCTTCCTCTAGATTCAACCCCTATCCCACCCTCAGGGCTACACCAGACCCTCTGGGATGACCTCTCTTCAATGTCTCCTCCTATTCCAAGAGGAAGAAATAAGGAGATCCTTTGGAACACAATGCTCTCCTCCCTCCTGTAGATCCCCAGCCTATTCCCATTCCCAAGTGTCAGCTCCTAATAACCACAAACACATTTTACCTGTATACCCCAGTAAGCACAACTCTCAGGTCCAAAGAAAATTTCCTACCAGGCAACACATAGGCATCACACTCTAGGAAAATCCAGAGAGGAAACAGAAACCAAGGAGCAAAACATCCATCCAATGAAGACAAATCCAGAAATCAGCAAGCATGTAGGCCTGTAATCAATGCAATCCCAGATGCCTAAATGCCAGCAAGAAACCAAACCAAACCAAACCACCCCAAACCAAAAAAACCACAATCAACAATAGCCAGGGCAATATGTCTTCACTGGAACCCAACTATCCTACCATAGCAGACCCTGGGTATTTCAACATAGCTGAAGCACAAGAAAAATATCTTAAAACTTTCTGTATGAAGATGACAGGCATCCTTAAAGAGGAAATTAATAAATTCCTTAAAGAAACCCAGTAAAACACAAACAGTGTAAGGAAGTGAGTCAAACTGTTCACAACCTGAAAATGGAAATAGAATGGGTAAAGAAACCCTCACACTGAGGGACTTACAGAAATGAACAATGTAGGAATTTGAAAAGGAACTACAGAGGCAAGCTTCACCAACAGAATACAAGAGATGGAAGAGAGAATCTCAGGCATTGAAGATACTATAGAAAAAAAATGGATACATTGGCCAAAGAAAATGTTAAATCCAAAATCCCCTGACATAAAACATCCAGGAAATCTGGGACACTATGAAAAGATCAAAGTTAAGAATAAAAGGAATAGAGGAAGGAGAAGAAACTCAGCTCAAAGGCCCAGAAAATGTTTTCAACAAAATTATAGGAGAATATTTTCCTAACCTAAAGAAGGAAATTCCTATAAAGGTGCAAGAAACTTACAGAAAACCAAATGGATTTGACAGAAAGTCTGGTCCAATGATGAAACATTAAATATATAGAACGAAGAAAGAATATTAAAACTGCAAGAGAAAAAGACCAAATAGCATCTAAAGGCAGACCTATTCGAATTACTCCTGATTTCTCAATGGAGACTCTAAAAGCCAGAACAGCCTGGACAGATGTGTCACAGATTCTAAGAGACCACAGATGCCAGCCTACACTACTATACCCAGCAAAACTTTCAATCACCATAAATCAGTGTTCCTCAACCTGTGGGTTTCGGCTCCTTTGGGCAAACCTCTATCTCCAAAAATATTTACATTACAACTCGTAAGGGTAGCAAAATTACAGTTATGAAGTAATAACGAAAATAATTTCATGGTTGGGGGGTCACGACAGTGTAAGGAACTGTATTAAAGGGTCGCAGGATTAGGAAGGTTGAGCACCACTGCCTTTGATGGAGAAAATAAGATATTCCATGATAAAAATATCAATCTACAGATCCAGCTCTACAGAAGGTACTATGTAGAGGTTGAGGTCCAAGCTCCCAGCCTCTACCCAGGGTTCCTTAAGAGAAGTGCTTCCAGGAGCGAGGGGGAAAGATTTCTATAATAATAATTTCATATACATAGGGAAATGCTCTTCATTCTATGTGCTCTTTATTGTTGTGTTGTTATTTCTTCTTTATCTTTATTCTTCTTTTTATCCTTCATCTTTATTCTTCTATCCATTTCAAGTTTCCAAGCATGCACGTGTGGTGTGTGCTTGTTAGCGTTCATTAGCAACTTGTTAGTAAAACCTACAAAGCAAAACTACAAAGTAAAAACTCTTGGGGACAAGCATTCTGATAAGAGTCACACTTGGCAAAGACTTGGCCAGCTTAATTGGTGACTGACAATAGCTGTAGGTTGTAAAAGTCCTGGCTATCTCTTAAAGGGGTAGTTACAAGGGTAATAAAGGGAAGAAACTAAATCAATGAGAGATTTATTGAAAAGGCAAAGAATATGTGTACTGTTTTATGTGATTAATAATATCCAGACATGGTTAATCAGTTAACAGCCTTTTTCTGTTAGTTACCTGAATCTCAGGACCTATACATAGTCTACTGAGCCTAAAATCTTGCATTAAAAACTGGTGTAGAAATAAATAAAAAGGTACCAGTGGAGGAAGCTTAGGGCAACAGAGGTGCTATTAATCTCTTGAAGGACTTAGATATACCAAGGCCAGACACCTGCACTATTAGTTCTAGTTCATTATAATTCTTCTGAAGGGTTTTGATCCAACAAGGCCAGGCACCTGCAATTCCACTCTATAAAAGTTCCACAAGGATACTTTGTTTGACCAATTTTCCTTGTCAGTGGCTAAGGATGGAGAACAAGACCTCTAAGTGTCTATATCCCACATGGAACAATAGATCTAGTTATGAAGCATATTTTAGCATGTTTCTATTCAACAAAATTATACAGTTAAATGAGAAACCATCTTCTTGACCATCCACCATTATGTGTATCCATAAGAGTGAGATGTAATTATGAGATTACATGTACATATTCCATGAAAATGCATGGTAAAGGGGAGATATCATAGCTGTTATTGAACAAGAAACTACAGATGGGAGCAACAGTATTCAGAGTCAGTGGCCTGCAAGCCTTGCCTGACAGGTTAGCCCATCAGAGACTCATTCCTCTGGTGGGTTGACATCTGAACTATCAATTGCTATAAACTGTAATTGTATCATGGCCAGCAATAGTATGTGGTAATGGATCCTGACAGTGCTAGCATGAACACTGTAATCTAAGGAGGTTAACCACACCCATGAAAACACAGAGAATATAATCTCATCCCAGAAAAATCAAAAGAAAGGAAACATCCATACATGCACAACCACCATGACCACCACCAACGACAACAATAAAATAACAGCAATCAACAATCATTCGTCATTGATCTCTCTCAACATTAATGGTCTCAATTCTGAAATAAAAAGACACCGATTAACAGAATGGATGCAAAAAACAGGATCCATCCTTATACCGCATGCTAGAAACACACCTCAACGTCAAGGATAGACATCGCCTCAGGGTAAAGGGTTGGGAAAAAATATTATAAGTAAATGGACCTAAGAAGCAAGCTAGCATAGCTATTTAAGCATTCTAATATCTAACAACATAGACTTCAATGTAGTTGTATTTTTATAAAAAAAGAAACACACAAAGCCAAAGTAAAGAGAAAAGCCAAAGAGGTCAGAGCTAAGAGCCTTAACCGCTTTCCGTTAGCTAGTCTCTCCCTGAAGCAACGTCTCCCAGCTCAAAAGGGGGGTTGTCCTCAAAAAGAATTCTGTTCTGCCTTCTCATTGGTTGTAAACCCAACTGCCTAACTGCCTCATCACTACTTGTTCGCCAGACTCTGGCTATGGCTTGCTAATAGCTCTGACCCCTAGGCAACTTTATTTATTAACATATAACATTTAAGAAAATATCACCATATTTCCCCTTTTCTATTTTAATAAAAGAAAAAAAAAGAAAAACGCTTATAACTAACATAAGAAAAACTATACACAGAAGTACAATAACTATATACAATATATACAAGTAATAACTACCTAAACAATATCTAGTCTATTTTTATTTAACAAATTCAGAGAAAATAATTCTATTATCTATCCTAGTGTATTTAATTCACTTTCTATCCTAATTAATCTTCAACTATAACTAAATAATCTTCAACTCCTTCAGAGACCCAAGAAGGAAATAACATTACCTAACAAAAATAAAAACTTCCAAAAAAATTGTGAGTTGACAGAAACAGCCAGCCGCCTGGACAGTCACCTGAGGTTTCTCCGCAGTGTTGGGGCATCATCTTCAACCTATAGGCTTAGTGTATCTGACAGACTCATTTGTGAAGTAGGATGTACACAAGGTCAACAGTTCAACCTCACCTTGGGTGAGAGCAGTCCATGTACCAGAAACACCTGAATTCCATAAGTGTCATGTCATGATTCAGAATTATAAATTCTGGAAATTGTTGATGGTTTTTTAATTCAGCTGTCCATTCTTCTTGACCGTGTATGTGTGGCTTCATCTCAGCATCCCGTACTTCTCCACATCCCTCTATTAAATGCCAGTCTGCTATTGAGAGGCGTGAGCTTACTCTTCAAGAATAACTGTTTCAGCTGCTGGTCCATTGCACATCAGAAGCTATCGGCCTACTGCCTGTTCAGCTGCCTTCAAAGAAAAAGGCACTGTACCTTTTCCAGATTGGGAAGGCCACTTCAGGGATGGTGCCATATTGTCCTGACCTCAGACGATGCCTTTTGATAAAGCCATAACCATACTTGTTTTGGCAAGAATCGGTAGTTCTTTGTTTCATTTCTGTCTGTCCATTCTGTCCTGTTGTCAGCAGTTGATTCGAGGATACTTTGTTGTCCAGTGGCCAACTTTTGCCACAATGAAAGTTAACTCCATACGCAGTTTCTTCAATGCCCATATTCTCTCTGAAGTAGATTGGTATTGCCAGGAGCCGACATGTCTCATAGTCATAACAAAAAAGATTTTCTAAGTTATTAAAACATTTTAAATGCCATATTCTGTAGATCTCCGAAGGGTTTGAAGGTGACCTGTCTATCCAAAATATATCTGCTCTATCTTGAAAACATACCTAATATGACTACAAGTTTTCTTATAATGTCTAACCACTAACTTTCATTTCTTCATATCCTAATAGTTGGTAACAATAACATTCAAGAATCAAAAAATTGTTTTACATTGTTAAATGAACGGTATAAATACAGTTAGAAATATACATATAGCATTTTCTAACAATATCAATTTCAATATATATAATTTGTATACAACATAAAATAATCCAATCCAATGTAAAATATTTAAAACTAGTAATTGTCTTTTTCTTTTTTCTTTTCCTTTTTCCATATATATATATAAACAAGAACCGTAAATCTAATCTCCTTTGCTTAGTCCTTTTCTTAACCCTTGATAACCAGTTGTAACCAACCCCTCTAAACAATGAAAATTATCCCAGACCTAAAACCCATTAAAAGACCAAAAAACCACCCATCCCACACCACCTCTTTGGGAATGTGGGCATCGTATTCTTGAAATTGTTTCCTGCTGGGTATGGGCGAAGGTATCTTTGTTCTGAAAAGAAAAATTTTAAGTTAATTGTCAAATTCTAGGAAAGGTAACTATATCCTTCATTATCCAGTCTGTGTATAATACCAAAGTTCAGGATTTATTTCATGTCCTTATTCAAGTAGTCTTTGGGACTGGATCATCTCAGTCATCCCTCTCAAAATTGTTCTAAGCACTTTGTAGTTCAAAGCTGATCTGTAGATGATGTTTGTCAGCTTAGTGATGTTATTATTGTCCACGTGGAATTGTTGTTGTTGTTGTGGGGCCCCATTTTCTTCCTGGAGACTCCAGTTGATGCCAGGCCTGGCTGTTATTTCCTGCAGAAAACTGATAAGAGACTCGAACACAAAGACATATATACAGATAATATTCATACCTTAAGAAAAGTTTAAAGAATCAGAATAGAATCAAGGAGTTGAGATTAGTAATAGAATAGTCCCTTAATTAATTTTGCTTTCTTCTGTCCCATAGCAGAAGATGGCCCTTCTGGCATGATACAGGGAGTTTGCATTTTCCTTTTAACAAACATGCTTGAGTTTAAAGAAGGAGAGGGCCATTCTCCAACTCTAAAGTCAGCCTTAAATTATAATTGAACTGGGACTATTAGAAGATGAATAGTGTTACATTTCTTTAGAGAAGAGTAGAAACAAACATTTAGGGAGACATAAAAATTTTTTAGATGATATACCAATAGGCCATTTTACTCTGTTTCCTGGATTAGATGGTTTGTCCCTTTTCTTCATTTGTCTCATTTGTCCAGTGGTCTTCAGATTCCTTAGGCTTCATTCTCCTAAAAGACAAAAACAAAAACCTTTCCCCAAGTTTAATTTTGGGGATGTTCCTTTTTTGGCAAGTTATTACCTGATTAAATGAAAAAGCATGTGTTACTTGTATAAGTTAGTTTAAATTGGATGCTCATGCTGGTTGATGAACTATCACCTCTTCAATTAAGAGGTCTCTTGTTCAAATCGAACCTTTATCAATTTTGATGGTACCCACAGCTTATCTCCTCCTGTAGAAACAAAAGCAAAACCTCGTCCCCAACGTAGCACATACCCTGGTTTCCATTCTGAGGTTAGCACATCCTTAAAGTATATAGGCTGATTCAATTCTGTAGTTTTTTCTATTACCCAATGTCTCTCTGCAGCTGTTGTTCCTTTCTCATTGGCATTGAGAAAATTCAAAGTTAATAGAGCATTATGCAGTCTAATTCTGGGGGTTTTTGTTATCCCTTTCTGTTTATTTAGCATATCCTTTAGAGTTCTGTTTGAGCTTTCTATAACTGCTTGACCTGTAGGATTATTTGGTATACCTGTAATATGCTTTATATCGTAATAAGCAAAAAATTGCTTCATTTTAACAGAGACATATGATGGAGCATTGTCAGTTTTGATTTGTGCAGGTATACCCATGATAGCCATAACTTTTAATAAATGAGTGATTACAGAATCAGCTTTTTCAGAACTCAAGGCAGTTGCCCATTGAAATCCTGAATAAGTATCTATGGTGTGGTGTACATATTTCAATTTTCCAAATTCTGCAAAGTGAAACACATCCATCTGCCAGATTTCATTCTTTTGAGTACCCTTTGGGTTACATCCTGCTGGTAATGGTGTCTGATTGTAAAAAGAACAAGTAGGACATTTCTTTACTATTTCTTTGGCTTGTTGCCAGGTTATGGAAAAATCCTTTTTTAAACCTTTACTATTGACATGATGTTTTTTATGAAATTCTGAGGCCTCCAGCACATTTCCTATCAATAATTTATCAATCTCATCATTACCTTGTGCTAGAGGGCCTGGCAGACCAGTATGAGATCGAATGTGAGTTATATAAAAAGGGTGACTCCTTTTCCTGATGATATATTGTAATTGAATAAATAGTGAAGTCAATTCTGAAGCATCAGGAATAAATTCAGCAGTCTTTATATGTAATACTACTCTTTCAGCATACTGAGAGTCAGTTACTATGTTGAGAGGTTCTGAAAAATCCATTAATACCAACAGAATAGCATACAATTCTGATTTTTGAACTGAATTATAAGGACTTTGAACCACTCTACTTAAATTTTCGGATTTGTAACCTGCTTTTCCCTGTTTGTTGGCATCTGTATAAAATGTACGAACTCCAGATATGGGTTTTTCGCGTACAATTCGAGGCAAGATCCAATCAGCTCTCTTTATAAGATCAATTCTATCGCTTTTGGGATATTTGCTGTTAATTTCTCCCAAAAAATCACTGCAAACTCTTTGCCAAGGTTCACTTTCTGTCCATAATTTTTCAATGTCCTCCTTAGTTAAAGGTACGACAATTTCTGCTGGGTCTATTCCTGCTAATTGACGAAGTCTCAATTTTCCTTTCCAAATCAAATCAGAGATCTTTTCCACATAAGTTTTTAATTTTTTATTTGGTTTATTTGGTAAAAATATCCATTCTAATATGATATCTTCCCTCTGCATTAATATTCCAGTAGGAGAATGCCTAGAAGGTAAAATAACCAAAATGCAATCTAACTTTGGATCAATACGATCCACGTGTCCTTCATGTACTTTTTTTTCTACCAAGGCTAATTCTTTCTTAGCTTCAGGTGATAATTCTCTCGGACTATTTAAGTCCTTGTCACCTTCTAAGGTTTTGAACAAATTATTCAGTTCGTCATTTTTTACCCCAACACTAGTTCGTAGATGAGAAATGTCTCCTAATAATCTTTGAAAGTCATTAAGAGTTTTTAGTCTATCTCTCCTAATTTGCACCTTTTGGGGTCTAATTTTTTGCTGCTCTATTTTATATCCTAAATAATTAATAGAATTTCCTCTTTGAATCTTTTCAGGAGCAATTTGTAATCCCCAGCAAGGCAAAATTTTCTTTATTTCTTCAAACATTTTTTCTAAATTATCTGCATTTGAGTCAGCTAGTAAAATATCATCCATATAATGATAAATTACAGATTTAGGAAATTTTTTACGTATCATTTCTAATGGCTGTTGTACAAAATTTTGGCATAGAGTTGGGCTATTCAACATTCCCTGTGGTAGGACCCTCCATTGAAATCTTTTAACCGGTTGAGAATTATTATAAGTAGGCACTGTGAAAGCAAATCTTTCTCTGTCTTTTTCTTGTAAGGGTATTGAAAAGAAACAGTCTTTTAAATCAATAACTAAGAGAGGCCATCCTTTTGGTAATAGAGTAGGCAAAGGAATTCCAGATTGTAGAGAGCCCATTGGCTGAATTACTTTGTTAATTGCTCTAAGGTCTGTTACCATTCTCTATTTACCAGATTTCTTTTTAATAACAAATACAGGAGAATTCCAAGGGCTGATTGATTCTTCAATATGCTGAGCATTTAACTGCTCTTCTACCAGCTCTTCTAAAGCCTGGAGTTTCTCTGTTGTTAAAGGCCATTGCTGAACCCATACAGGCTCGTCTGTTAACCATTTTAAAGGTAGAGCTGTTGGTATCTTTGGGAGATCATCAGTTGTTGTGCCCTGTTCTTGTACAATATGGATGACTGGTGACCACTCAGAATAATGCCTTCTAATATTTCTCTCAGAAACATGTGCTAGTTTTTGATTTGTTTCTGAGACTGGAGGGATGTTAATCTGAGTATTCCATTGTTGCAACACGTCTCGACCCCACAGGTTCATAGCTATGTTAGCCACATATGGCTTTAATTTACCTCTCTGTCCTTCTGGACCTATACATTCGAGCCATCTTGCACTCTGTTTTACTCGAGATAATGTCCCAATTCCCAACAATTGAACATTTACCTCCTGAAGAGGCCAAGTTGAATGCCAAAATTCTGGTGCAATTATGGTAACATCAGCACCTGTGTCTACCAGACCAGACAACAAAACACCATTAATTTTTACCGTTAATTTTGGTCTTTGTTCATTAATAGAAGTTTGCCAAAAAATTTTCTTTATGCTCTTTTCTGATTTTTCTATTCTCTTTGTTTCATCATCCTGACCAGCATGACTTATTTCGACAGGCATTTGGTTTTTTAATCGCTCTGAGCAGGGGTTTCTTCTACGACTGCAGGAAAGGCCTGAACTGGATTTGCTATCGGGGCCCGCATGAGGCCCCTCTGGGAGTTTCCCGAAAACTGAGGCAATGGATTACCTTGTCTGTCCCTTGTTGATCTACATTCATTGGTCCAGTGTTTTCCCTTACCACACCTTCTGCATACTCCAGAAGGAAGGGGCATTCTGTTACCATTGTTCCTTGAAGAAACATTGTTCCTAGGAATGACCTGTTTACAGTCCCTTTTCAAATGTCCTTGCTTTCCACATCCAAAACATCTAACATTCCTCAAACCTCTTGAAATTGCTTCTCCTACCCACATATCATCATGGTCATGAGCCTCCACATTAACTGTGTCTCTAATCCAATCTTCCAAGGGTGCAGATCTTGCCTTTAACGGCCTGATTATTCTTTTGCATGCTGCATTTGCGTTCTCAAAGGCCAAAGATTCAATTATTATCTGACTAGCTTCTGAATCGGGGACCGTTTTCTTTACTGCTGAAGCCAGTCTTTGTAAAAAATCTGTGAAAGATTCTTTTGGGCCTTGTGTAACTTTTGTAAATGACTCAGCTTTTTTTCTTGGTTCCTGAACTCTGTCCCATGCATTCAAGGCCGCCATACGACATAAAACCAAGGTATGTATATCATATAGACATTGAGTTTGCACAGAAGCATATTGGCCTTCTCCAATAAGCTGATCCTGGCAGACTTGTATTCCTTTATCCTTCCATTGTTTTTCTATGTTTTTAGCTTCATCCTTAAAATAAATGTGCCACTGGAACTTCTGGCTTGGCTCTAAAACAGCCTGTGCCAGCTCCCGCCAGTCCTGTGGTGTAATCCTATTATATGTTGACCAAGAGTTTAACATTTGATTTATATATGGGGAATGCATGCCATAAGATACTATTGCCTCCTTAAACCTTCATAAATCCATCATGTCAATTGGAGCCCAAATATTCTGTGTAGTCATTTGATCAGGCATCTGTTGTGTGGTTACCGGACAAATCAAGGGTGACTGTGTAAAAACAGGCTTCCTTTCTGTAACCGTACAATCTGATCTTGGAACAACTTCACTGTTAATTTCTAAAACTGTCACCCTGGCACTTAAATTGACCATCCTTTTAAATTGTAAAATGAGTAAAAACATAGTTACGAATTGCATAATACCACTAATATTAATCATCCCATACAGTTGTTCCATTATCACATTGCCTAAATTTTCAAACAAAGCCCAATTTTCTTCCAATTCACACAGAAAACCCATTTTTATATATATATATATATATATAAAGGTGTGGAGGGAGGAAGAGAGAGAACTGTTAACCGCTTGGGCCTACCTTCAGTCCGGCCTGGGCCCGAGCTAGAGAGCCAGCTGCCCAGGCAGGAAACCGGACCCGCAGTTAATGGATTCCTGTCACGTTGGGCGCCAGATGTAGTTGTATTTTATAAAAAAAGAAACACACAAAGCCAAAGTAAAGAGAAAAGCCAAAGAGGTCAGAGCTAAGAGCCTTAACCACTTTCCGTTAGCTAGTCTCTCCCTGAAGCAACGTCTCCCAGCTCAAAAGGGGGGTTGTCCTCAAAAAGAATTCTGTTCTGCCTTCTCATTGGTTGTAAACCCAACTGCCTAACTGCCTCATCACTACTTGTTCGCCAGACTCTGGCTATGGCTTGCTAATAGCTCTGACCCCTAGGCAACTTTATTTATTAACATATAACATTTTGATACAAAAGAAAATATCACCATACTTCAAAAACAAAAATAAATCAAAAGAGATCAGGAAGGACACTATATACTCATCAAATGAAAAAATCCACCAAGAGGATATTGTAATTCATAATATCTGTGCCCCAAACATAAGGGAACCCAGGTTTGTAAAAGAAACACTACTACAGCTTAAGTCACATATTGACCCTCACAGACTGATAGTGGGAGACTTCTATATTCAACTCTTACCAATGGTCATCCAGACAAAAAATAAACAGAAAAATGCTGGGCCTAACAGACATTACAAACCAAATGGGCCTTATAGATATTTACAGAACATTTTACTCAAAATCACACACAAATATACCTTCTCTGCACCTTACAGAACTTCCTCCAAAATGGACCACATACTCAGTCACAAAGCAAGTCTCAACAGATACAAGAAAATTGAAATAACTCCCTGCATCCTTCAGACCACCAACTGCAACAGATTAAAGCTGGATAACAACAAAAACAGAAGCAACAGAAAGCTTGCAAATTCATGGAAACTGAAAAAAAAAGCTCTACTAAATGAAAATTGGGTAAAGACAGAAAGAAATAAAGAAATCAAGACTTTCTAGAATTCAATGAAAATGAATACACAGCATACCCAATCTTACAGGACACAATGAAAGCGGTGCTAAGAAGAAAAGTTCATAGCACTAAGCACTTACATAAAAACAATCAAACAAAAAACAAAAAAGCTGAAGAGATCTCATATTGGCAACTTAACAACACACTGGAAAGCTCTAGAACAAAAAGAACTAAACTCACCCAAAAGGAGTTTACAGTAAGAAATAATCACACTTGGGTCTGGAATCCATAAAATAGAAACAAAGAGAACAATACAAAGAATCATTGAAGCAAAGAATTGATTTTTTGAGAAAATCAACATGATAGAATCCTATCCAAATTAACCAAAAGACACAGAGAGACTATCCAGATTAACAAAATCAGAAATGAAAAGGAGAGCATAAAAACAAACGCCTAGGAAATACAGTGTATAAGGCCATACTTTTAAAAACCTGTACTCCTTCAAATTAGAAAATCTAGAAAAAAGATAGAAAATTTTCTCCAGGTATCATTTATCAAAGTTAAAACTATGGTATGTAGGCCCAGAGAGGTTAAGTCGCAGTGGTTCTCAACCTATGGACTGGAGCCCCTTTGGCAAACTCTCACTCCAAAAATATTTACATTACAATTCATAACAGCAGCAAAATTACAGTTCTGAAATAGCAATGAGAGTAATTTTATGGGTGGGGGTCACCAAAACATGAGGAACTGATTTAAAGGGTCACAGCATTAGGAAGGTTGAGAACCACTGTAAAGGAAGGGACTAGATGGGATAACTGGATCTTGCTGGGAGGGGGAAATAGAATAGATTTTAAGAGTGGACTGGGGGCAGATAGAAATGCATTCAGAGGATCCAGTGTTGGCGTAGGGTTGAGGGAGGGAATTCCTGATGCTAAGACCATGGGATGCCCTTCACAAACTGATTGTGGGGCCCTATTTCTGAGAACAATACCCACACAACTCACTGATGATGGGGAAGTCAAGCTGGAGCCCACATAGAGCCTTCAGCTCTAACTTCTAGTTGTCTTTGATGAAAGAAGATACTCTGCAGGCTACCAAAAGAGAAATGTAAACACCAACCCAACCACAAAACCTTGACCTGCAATCTGTCCCGCCTGCAAGATGTGCTAGGGCAATGGTGGTGCAGAACGTGTGGGAGTGGTCAACCGATGTCTGATTGAACTTGAGGGCCACTCCACGAGAGGGAACCCATACTCAACACTGTTTGGGTGACTAAGAACCAGAGACTAGATAACCCAGAGACCTAGAGTAAAACCGAATACTACTGGTCTTTAAAAAAAAAAGTAACAATAAAATGACTAATGATATTCTGCAATATTTATAGTTTGGTACTTTGTTCAGCTCTCATCAGAGAGACTTCTTGTAGCAAATGGGAACAAATACCCACAGACATAATGGAGAGAGAGAGAGAGAGAGAGAGAGAGAGAGAGAGAGAGAGAGAGAG
>CABHPR010141441.1:15800-33726 GCA_902168415.1 Peromyscus melanophrys
AGGGGTGCAGCCAATGGCCCCAGACACCAGGACAGGGGTGCAGCCAACTCAGGCTGCAAAGACATGAGAACACAGCCTTGCTCCACTCTGACCTTTGGTTTGGACCCAGTCCCCAGAACTATGAGAGAATTGATTTTTGTTGCTTGTGGCCACTTCATCAGTCGCTCTTAACGATGCCCGTTGTAGGAATCACGTGCCATGTAGCTGCGGCCAAGTCATTTGCCTTGCCATGCTTCTGTGTTGTATTTGGCAATGCACAATAGCCTTCCAGGGTTGTTCAAAGAATAAATAACCGGTGATGGTGCTGGGCAGATGCTGAGCACACAGCTCATGGATGCTCTGCACCTCTTGCTCCTGTTTGCATTTTTTTATACATGGGCACCACTGCTTTTATCTGGCTCTCAGTTAGGTTATGCAAAAAAAAAAAAAAAAAGAAAAAAGAAAAGAAAGAAAGAAAGGAAGAAAGAAAGAAAGAAAAAGAAAAAAAAGGTCAAGAAATGCTGTCCTAGGCTTTCCACCCCACTGGACTGCAGCAAAGAGGAGGGGCAGCCTACTCCTGCTGAAGAGCCCTGGGCACCCACCCCTCCCCTCTCGCCTTCACTCTGGGGCTGCCTGCTCCTGCCTGAGCTGGGTCAGCGGGGAGGTGCTAGTATTCTCTGCAATGTCCTTCATGCTGGGATAGGGTGAGATACTCCTGACACAGATCTCACCATCAATGCATAAACCTTCACAAGGTGAGAAAGCTCATCGCTGTTACAGATAAAGAAACCAAAGAACAGGTAACTAACTCTCTCCCACTGAAGGTGTCCTGCGTGCCTACCCACCCAGGTATGTGTCCTCAAGGACAGTAAACTCTCAGCCATTTGACCAAGTTGGGAGAGAGAGCTTAGAGATCCCAGAACCACAAAACTTTGGGGACACACTCAAATAGAGCTTAGCCCTAGAGAAGTGCAAATTTGGTGTTAAGTGGAGAATCAACATCATTCAGGAGTCAGAACAGAATGAAATCATCCCCTGTTTTGTCGTACTACTGTGAGAAATGGTTACAATGCACCAAATTATAGTTCTTGCTAAGCCTTGAATTCCTCCATGGCCAGCCCCAGCCGCTCAGCAGGTAGATGGCACTACTGAATGAGCAATGTTCTGTGCTATGAGGGCGACACAGACATTTCCTTTGTAGCCTCTGCTGTTAGAGCAGCCAGCCCAGCTCAGAGTTCAAATCCACACACATACTCAGCCAAGACCCTTGAAGCAGTAACACCTTTCTACTTCCATGAGACATCTAAGTTTCCCCAACATGGCTGAGCATGCTCCTCAAATGCATGAACTTCCCCGGGCCATCCAGAGAAGCCTAGGGAGCCAATCTCATGCTCAACACAGGCAAGTGCTCCAGGCTACAAGCTCAAAATCTCCCAGAGAGAGGCAGGGTGGGTGTGCGTGTGCATGTACGTGTGTGTGTGTGTGTGTGTGTGTGTGTGTGTGTGTGTGTGTGTGTGTGTGGCTTGTCCTGGATAGCAGAACCACACGTGCAGAAATTGGAGATGCTCGGGAGGCACAGTCAAATGCTGACCCTTTGACCCTAAGCTGTGACCAAGTGTGTTTGCCAACATCTGCTACCCGCTTAGACCAGGAGCTTGGTACAATGGTTGATTTGGTTTCTAAACTGATTTAGTCCTTATGACTGATTATGAAGGCTTGTTGATACACCCAAACGTAAGCTTTTAGAAAGGCCACCTTCTCATGAAAAACAATTTCCCTTTTCAATAACTTAACTATGAGTCCAAATGACCAAATTTGCCAGGTGGGTACACATGTCCACACAACACACATTCACAAGCACAGCTCAGAGCAGATCAGAATCAAGGCATTGTTTATTTTAAACTGTTTTTATTTATTTTTATTTTTTTTTTGTGTGTGTGTGTGTGTGTGTGTGTGTGTGTGTGTGTGTGTGTGTGAGTTTATGCACACCACATGCATATGAGTGCCTTTGAGTGCCAGAAGAGGGCATCAGAACTCTAGGAACTGGACTTACAAGTAGTATGAGCTGTCTGGTATGGCTTAGAAGAATCAAACCTGGGACCTCTGCAAGAACAGTAAGTGCTCTTAACCACTGAGCCATCTTGCCAGCCCAATAGCATGTTTAAAATACTGGCAGCTACTCAGAAATGGGTACTTCTGTATGCATGCCTCTCCTTCTTATCTTGCCCTACAGGTGTTAATTTGGACCCAGTCTTGGCCAGCTTAGTGATTAGATCCTGATAGCCTGGGAAACCTATCCCAGAAAAGAAACTGGGAAAAGAGAGGATTGAAATCTGCCCTGTCCCAAACATAGCTGGGAGGCAAGTCTAAGGTTGTCTTATCTTACTATAACAAAACACCTGAGGCTTGGTAGTCTATAAGCAGGGTAGTCTATAAGTTGTTGCCTTGTGGTACTGGGGGCTAAGTCTGAGACAGAGAGACTGCCTCTGCTGAGGGCCTTTCTGAGGTGTCATAACATGGCAGAAACTCCATAGTGGAGAGAGTGCAAAACTGAGGCTTCCTTCCTTGTTCTTATAACACCCTGATTTTAGGGAACCCCATCCTCATGATTTCATCTAACCCCAATTTAACCCATGGGCCCCATCTCCAAATGCTTCCAACACATAAATTAGGAATTACATTTCCAATTTGTAGGCTTTTGGGGAACACATTAAAGACATGGCAGCCACCAACTCAGGGAATTCCACTTAGCAGTCTTCTGATGCACACCGTACTAAAAACACTGACAGCCAACACAGCCTTTTCAACAGCCCTAGAAATGCTAACACGGGTCCATCTCCCAATTCCCCAATTATGATTAAGTCAGCAGTTTTATGCACAGGCTCCCAACTACCCAGAACCCACATGAGAAGATAACACGTCTAACACAATAAAATGGCACTGATTATTAGTCATTAGGATTATTAATTGTCCTGGGGATGCTGTCCCCAGTTAGGCTGTGACTGCTTGAAAACCAGAGTGAGAGTGGTTGTGTTTTCTCTGGAAAAAGGCGCCACAGTCACTTCCTCTAGCTCCACAGCCAGCCTCCCAAACGCATCATCTAACTACGTATCAGCGCATCACACAGGGTTGGTTTGATACCATTAGTTTTTCTGATTATCCCTGGCATTTGATGTGAGAAGGAAGAGCGTGTAGAGAAGCAGTGTAAATATTTACAGAGGACTCTGATTGGAGAGTTGGGTTTGGGCTCCACGTGGCCCATCCGCATCTCCCACAGGCGAGGCAGACATGAATTGCAGAAGAACCCCACAGGGCTGTGGGAGGGCTATGGCTCCAAGCTGGGACAACCGTTATGAGAAGGAGCAGTGTGGCAGAGGTGTCCTGAGCTTTGAGAGTCTATAATGGAAGTACCTTTAATTATTCATCAACATGAGGGTTTAACACTATTTATAGTATTAAAGTTAATCATTTATTTAGTACAGTTTCTCCAAAAGAGTTCAAGCTAACCTTTATCATGCTCATTAAGCAGCAACTGGTAATAATTAGCACTTGTTCCTTTTCTGTCTCTCGGTTAGACCACAGCGATCCCAAGGGCAGGGCCAGTATCTGCTTGGTTGGTTCATCCTGTGTTTAGAGCAGTCTTTTACATAGTAGGTGTTTAATGCATATTTATGGAATTAATGCATCAGTTTAGACCTTTGCTTTTCATTTCACATTCAAAGATGCACAGACAAGATATTATTTTGAGATTTAAGCTCAGCTAGGTTAAGTTTTCAAATTCAGGCTGCCTCCCATGCCTCCCAGCAACAGACACTGAGACCTTCTAGAGACCTTTATGCAGGGATTTGGGATCCGCTTTCACCACTAACCCAGCTGTGTGACTTGGACAAGCATGGACTTAAACCATTGATCAAAAAGTCTCCATTTGTGGTTCTTCGGATCCCCTAGACATCCATGCTCTGGGACAATGAAACCCATGAAATTGTATGCATGGATGTGAACAGCCCAAGTAGATACTCACAGCTGGTGAGAGACAGCTTTAACCAATTTCCCTAAGGGTTGCATGATGAAAAAGAGTTAGGAACCCACCTCTGTTTCTTTTAAAGCTGGGACAGTGGTGGGAGAAATTAAGTTAGGCATGCTTTGCATGTAAATCAAGGATGTGTGCACATGGCACCCCTTCCACCCACACTCCTCCTGGGGGCTCCTTTAGTGCTCCTCTATTAGATCATTCTCTCCTCTCTGTCCCAGGCTCCAAAACCAAATGGCTCAAGTGGCAGGACTCAGACCTGCCAGGTGGCTCATCGCCATGGTCCATTTCAGCTCCACATTCAACCCCTTTTTCCTTTCCATCTTTAAACAAGGGTACACAATGTCTTTGTTATATCCCAAACCGATGCTCATTTCCACCTGAACTTGCTTGCAAGACTAGCTTTGGGGAATATTTGAGAATGGGAAGGCAAGTGTCTATGAAAGGCTACAAAGGTAATAAGCATAGGTTCTGTTGCCCTGATTTGTACAGAGTAGAATGTGTGTGAATAGATACTGGGTCCCATAGCCAAGATCCCAGACAGGCAGAGGCAGGGTAGACCAGTTAGCCACTGTGTGTTGGCATGCATTCAGTGAAAGTGTTATTTATCTCGGCCCTTCTGCCTGTCAGTCAACTGTCACTGCATCTTCTCATCAAGTCCAAACTTTTCTATTTCTAGACTCACTGAACAATTTTTGTTGGATGTATTGACATGCTTGCAATCCTAGCACTGGGGAGGAGGAGTCAAGGGGATGGCAAGGCAAGCCTGCGCTATGCAGTAAGACCCTGTCTCGATCGATAAACAAATACGTAGACAAGTTGAAGGAAAAGATGAATGAGAGAGAAGGGGAAGAACAAGAGTGGAAGGGAAGAGAAAGGAGAAGAGATGGGGGAGATGTTATTAGAGGTGGTGAAACTTGGGATCTGTGTTGTGTTTCTAAGGTTATTGGTTGACGTTTTATGTAAGTCATCAACAAGGCAAGCCCAGAAACACCAGCTGCTTATAAGAGGCTGCAGCTTGATTTTTGCAAGCTCTGATTTTCTCCTCGCTAGCATAACAGGGTTAAGCTATAGTATGCAGACAAGCTTCAACTCCATTATAACTCTGTGGCCTAGAGCTTGCTTCTTAATATGTATTGTATAGGCAGCTCACCTAGGACCTTGGTAGCACACATTCCAGCTCAAGGACTTTGGAGCAGGGCTTGAGATTTCAAAGTTCTGTCAGACTCCAGGGAATGCAGTGCTGTTAGTCTATGAAGCACATTTTTTGAAGCAAGGTCTAAACTGCTGTTTTGGAAACACAATGAAGCCAAATTATGCCCCCCCCCTTAAAAAAAGAGCAGGACAGCTTATTGATGCTTCCTTGGGGAAGGGCGAGGAGACAGAATGATTGGACATGTCCCATAGTCAAACCATATGCTCAAAATGGAACCTTCAAAATCTAACACAGCCACTCTTAAAGTTGGTCCCCATGGTAACAGCAGCAGCAGCTAGAAACCTCTTGAGCTTCAAGCCCGAACCCACTGCATCAGGACAGGTTCCCTACAGTGCCCTCAGGTGATTCCAGAGCACACTTAGGCAGGATGATACACAATAATCCAACAAACAAGTGTTCCATAGAACTGTTGAGCATCCACTGAGGGCAAGTGCAAGCTCAGCTAAGACTCGAACACTATCCTTTCCGGCTCAGACTTTTTTCTGTATTGTTTCGCTGCTAACTAGCTGCCTCAGAGAAAATTTAGTTCTGAAAACCTAGACTCGAAGCAGAGTCTTGGAGAACAGAGGTAACTTACTAGGGTTAATCCAACCACTGTGACTCCAAGATGATGGGGAAATACTCTATTTATCAAAGGACCGAGAATGAGATCCTCCCTGAACCCCATCTCCACAACTCTGGGGCAAGCACTGAAAAGGGGCTAAAACAACACTCAGGTGTGAAACAGATTATGGCTCACAGCTGGAGGCAAAGAAGTTGCAATTCTATCCAATTACACCAATTTAATTGGGTGTTAAAAATATCTTAGGTCCCAACAGTAGTAGTTCCTTGGCCAGATGGAAGAAAGAATTGGTACCTCTATTTATTGGGAGTTGTGATTTCAGAGCTGGAAAGAGAATGTGAGACATACTACCCAGAATCCCCCAGAGTAGGTTTCATTTTGACCTTGAAAGAGAACCTGAAACCCAGTTTGGATGTTGAAGATTTCAAGGCTATTCTCTGAGATTGGCAAGAGCACAGTTGAAGTACACACCTGCCGAATCTTTCAGTCACAGGTTATTAGCGAAACACACAAACTTTGTATCCTACCGCTCAGTTCTTACATAATCCTCTTAGATACATTTAAAAAATATACAATCCAAATGTCTAATTTGAGGAGAAAAGTTGGGAGCTGTCTTAGTAAGGATTTCTATTGCTGTGAAAGGACACCATGGCCACGGCAATTCTTATAAAGGAAAACATTTAATTTGGGCTGGCTGACAGTTTCAGAGGTTCAGTCCGTTATCATCATGGCGGGTAGCATGGTGGCATCAGGCAGACGTGATGCTAGGGAAGAAGCTCAGAGTCCTACATCTTGATCTACAGGCAACAGAAGGAGACTGTGTCTCACACTGAGCATAGCTTGAGCAAAGGAGACCTCAAAGCCCACCCCCACAGTGACACACTTCCTTCAACAAGGTCACACACCCAACAATTCCACACCTCCTAATAGTGCCACTCCCTTTGGGGGCCATTTTCTTTCAAACCACCACAGGAGCCTTGCATCACCTTGGTAACATGGCATTGTTTATGTAGCTAGAGTTTTCCTGCCTGGCCCACAGTCAGAACAAATCTCTCTCACCTGCCAGTCCCACAGCTGTTCAGACCCAACCAAGTAAACACAGAGACTTATATTGCTTACAAACTGTATGGCCGTGGCAGGCTTCTTACTAACTGTTCTTCTATCTTAAATTAACCCATTTCTATAAATCTAAATCTTGCCATGTGGCTCGTGGCTTACCAGCATCTTCACATGCTGCTTGTCATGGCAGCGGCTGGCAGTGTCTCCCTGCCTCAGCCTTCCACTTCCCAGAATTCTCCTCTCTGTTAGTCCCACCTATACTTTCTGCCTAGCCACTGGCCAATCAGTGTTTTATTTATTGACCAATCAGAGCAATATGACATACAGACCATCCCACAGCATGTTTATAGCCAGCACAGATGTCCATGAAGAATTTCTTAATGACACAGGGAAATGCTTATGACATAATGTTAAATAAAAAATGTGGGGAAATGGGTTGGGGAGATGGCTCAGTGGGCAGAATGCTTGCCACACAAGCGTGAGGTTCTGAGTTCAGATGCCCCACACCCATGTGGCTATGTACACCTGTAGTCGCAGCCAGTCTAACTGCAACAGTGGGTTTGAAGTGAGAGACCCTGCCTCAAAAAACAATGTGGAAAACTAATTTAGGAAGACACCAACATCAGCCTCTTGACTCTGTGTGTATTTGTACACACATGTACACAACACACACACATATACACACACATGTACACAGGGACAAAATCAGTACAAAGTGTATTCTAAACTATGTCTGTGGTATTTTTAATGTAATTGGCCCCCATAAGCTCATAGAGAGTGGCACTATTAAGAATTGTGGCCTTATTGAACTAGGTGTAACCTTGTTGGAGGAAGTGTGACACTGACACTGTGGGAGGCGGGCTTTGAGGTTTCCCATGCTTGAACTACACCCAGTGACACAGACCACTTCCTCTTAGCTCCTTCTCCTGCACCATGTCTGCCTGCACGCCACCATGACGATAATGGACTAAACCTCTGAACTGTCAGCCACCCTAATTAAATGTTTTCCTTTATAAGAGTTGCTGTGGTCATGGTGTCTCTCCACAGTAATAGAATCCTAAGACAGGTCCTAAGGGCAAAGAATAGCAGCAAAAATTTAAAAGTAATGTCTGTTTAATGATGAATTAATAGCCAATGTTTTTGTCCATTTTAACTGCATTTTCCTAAATTCTGTAACTTAATATACTTTTTATTCTAAAGAGAAACAAAAGCAGATGATTTTTAAAAATCCACATTTTTAGATGTGCCCTGTGGATCTGAATGGCCTGACCTCTGCACTCAGTGTGCAGTTTTGTTTTGTTTCTCCCTGACCACCTATGCTGACCCAGTGCAGTAGCCCGGCATTCTCTGCCCGCTGCTCTCTCTCTCTTTTGCTCTCCACCACTGTCACTCTGGACCACTTACCCCAGAGCCCCCCAAAGCTGGACCAGTACATCAGTTTTTCCACAGCTCCTTATGCGATTCCAGCACGCAGCTAGGACTAGGAATCCCAGTGGTCAAGATGCCTCCGAAACACACTGCAGCAACCATAGTCCCAGATCGTTATGGCAGACCCACACAGATGTTTCCAGAAATCCCAGTGTTCCAATGCTGAACTGTTGCTATTATCACAGCTACAATATTATCCGTGTCTCTGAGATGCTCTTGGACCCAGACTCCAGCACACTTTTAGGGTTCACTCAGATATAGTTGCTTCAAATTCCAGCAGGGACGTTAGTGCAAACAAATAAATATAGATAGATTGTATCTGGGAGCTGCTGGGATGGCACAGAGGTTATACTTCCAGAGGACCCAGCTTTGATCCCCAGCACCCAAATGGCAGCTCACAGCCATCTATAACTCCAGTCCCAGGTCTGGTGCCCTCTCCTGGCCTTCATGGACACTGCATGGTGCACACACAGGTGCAGGCAAAACAGCCACCCATAAAACTAAAGGAATCTTTAAAAAAAGTAAAACATAAAGTACCCAATTATTTGCTGTAGCTGGAGAGTTTTCTCTCCGGGTCCCACCAAGCCCCAGCAGTCTGACAGCCCACTTATAAAATAAACACACAGATGCTTATATTATTTAAACTGTTTGGCCTAATGGCTCAGGCTTCTAGCTATCTAGTTCTTACATCTTAAATTAATCCATTTCTATAAATCTATACCTTGCCACGTGGCTCGTGGCTTACCGGCATCTTCACATGCTGCTTGTCATGGCGGTGGCTGGCAGTGTCTCCCTCCGCCTTCCTGTTCTCTCAGTTCTCCTCTCTGTTAGTCCCACCTATACTTCCTGCCTGGCTACTGGCCAATCAGTGTTTTATTTATTGACCAATCAGAGCAATACATTTGACATACAGACCATCCCACAGCAATTTGTTTTTCAGATAAATAGGTGAATAATTTTTAAGGATAAGGATATCTCAAATTCTACATGAGACATACCTATTGTAAAAATATATTCCTTGTTCACCCAGAATGTAAATCAACCAGGCAAATGTATATTATCTGGCAACACTTGGATCAGAAAAGGGCCTCCATCCTTGACTCTTTCTGCTTCCTGTAGTTCTAGAATGCTGCCCTTGCGTAGTCAGGGCTGTACACTCAGCAGAGCTGAGTTATTGACTGTGGGATAGAGCCGTCCCAGCGTCACCAGGGACTCTGTCACTGATGGGGCTGGAGAGAAAGAGATGCAGAATTGCAGGTGCAGCCAAAAGACAAATGACTTCTCGGCTGCACCTAGGATTGGGGGGTCACTCGACTAGGAACAGTGGCTCACAGCGCATATTCTAGAGCAAGCTGGTCCTGTGTGTGGATTCCACCTCTCTCTGCTGGAGTATGATTTTAGGTAAGGTCACTGGCTTTCTTAAGCATCATTTTTTTTTTCTCATCTATAAAATGCAGATACTAGCATATTTGGTTTTTTGGGGAGTTTTTTTTTTTTTTTTTTTTTTGGTTTTTTTCGAGACAGGGTTTCTCTGTGTAGCTTTGCGCCTTTCCTGGAACTCACTTGGTAGCCCAGGCTGGCCTCGAACTCACAGAGATCCACCTGGCTCTGCCTCCTGAGTGCTGGGATTAAAGGCGTGCGCCACCACCGCCTGGCGATACTAGCATATTTGTATCAAAATTAACCTAAGAATTAATTGAGACCGTGTTTATAAAATTCTTAGCATAGTGCTTGGGTCAGCATTCTTATTGCTACAAAATATTCATTTGTTTCGAATTCATCCAATAAGCAAATGGTTCACTAAGGGGTCTTCTCCTCTTCCTCTCCCAGTTGCCTCACAGGCTCCTATCTGACCACCACAGGATGAGCAGACTGTAATGTCGGGAAAGGGAGCAGGTGGCTGACAGGTAGAGAAGGGGCTTCTAGAACTTGAAGCTGAAGACAGTTTAAATAAGGCGGCTCTCAGCTGGTGGAATCTTATGCAAATCACAACCAAGTGGCCAGCCCTTGTAAGAGGATTGTATACACCTGGGTGTGGTCCCCTAGCAAATTCAAGAAGGTGAGGGCCAGGGTCATGGCAAACACTGGGGTCTTTGATCCATCTCAGCTGCTGGAACCAAGGGTCAGCACAACTCTAGTGTGTCAGTTTTCTTCAAATTCCTGTGGGTCAAAGAACTGTGTTTCTCTCTCAGCACTTCTTTCTACCCTGGGGCAACTCAAGATCACCATGTCTGATGCTACCGACAACCTTTCCTGCCAGAACAGGGAGACACTAATCAGACTTGATTTTTCAGTTTTTCAAAACCAAATGTGAGAAGTATCACCTAGGACACCTTCCTCCTCCCCCAATGTCAGTCTGCCCAATCACAATGGTACTCACAGACATACATACTCCAGCCACTGTCAGCCTTCTGCTCAGATCATGACAAGCTGCTGTGCAGAATAAAGGAGGTCACATAGCTATACTAGGCACTGGGTACACTACACAGTCCAGGACAGAGCTGAAAATGGGTTCCAAGAGAGTGGGTTCCTGCAACTGTTGGCTTGGGTCATTCCTCTAAGTTCATCTTCTGCTCTGGGAAGAGCAAGTCCATTGGGAGCTCCCAAGACATGTTCTGTGCAAAGGCATGATGAATGGGATTCCCAGACCCATTACTATGTGATGGAACTACATGGTGGCTCAACCTTCCTGAGTCTCAATACCCCCTCCTGTGATACTGGAACAAGAGCTTCACTCAGTTTATAGTGGCCAAGAGAGCTGAAAGAGATCTCTACACCAAGTGCTTGGCAGTCTGAGATGCACTTAGGATAATTTGGGTGCTACTGCTGTTCACTATCTTTCTCTGCTAAAAAACGGGATCTGCCAGCTGCCAAGACAGTCAAAGGAACAAAGAATTCCATGATTTCCATCCACTTCACTGAAACTAACCAAAATGGCAGCTCAAAAACCCAGTATATATAATTGCTATCAGGATAGCCTGTGTTCCCACGATGCATCTGGGTTCTAGTTCCAGGATTCGTTCTATACAGGGGAAGGTAAACCTAGTAAGTTGGACATGGACATGTCAGTGGCTTTCCAGTGGTCAAGGTGAAGATGCCCCGTTTGTTAAGTGTGGTTTAGAATGAGAATTGAGCATCTTGGTCTTTTCACTTGATGAATACCCAAATGAGGTGAGAACACACTGAAGAGGACAGAGGCCCTTTTCATAGACAGAGGTCTATGGTTTCCCATTTGGTCTCATTTTACTTTGGGGGTTCTGGCACATCTGAAAGACACATGGAGAACAGCCTTGTCATCTTGAGTCAACCTTAGTGAGCGTGAATATGTGTGAGATTTCACACGTGATTGCTGGAGGAATGAGGCTGTAAAGCAGGAGAGGAAAAGTATTCACACTCTCTGTGATGCTTTGGGAGTTTTTATTTAGAAAAAATAAAAAATCGACATTCTCAGGACATTGTAAAGAAGGTCCTCCTTCCCCATGTGTGGTATCGAAATTTGAACATCCATAAGCAGGAGAGAAGTCTGGTCCTCATTGCTGTGGTTGGGAATGCTCACCTGATTCTTTTAACAGACTTTCTCTACTTTATTTAATCAACCTACTGACATCTCAGCAAGACTGAGGGAAGGGTAGAGTTTGCATACTCTTGGAGAAGTTGGTTCTACATGATACGGAATTTCTAATCCACTTCCTAGAGCCACAAAGCCAAGAGCCTTGAAAGCACAGGGGTGAACATCTTAAAATTATGTTGAGTTTTCATTTTCTACATTATTTGATTCTCCTATCAGCACAAATTACCTGATAAAGACAATTTTAAGTAGTCATGTTAAAGACTATGAATATAAAGCCACATCAATAATGATCATGTGATTAGAGGTCATGTGGGGGTATTGTGTTCCCCAAAATATTGTGTATGCTAATAAACTTATCTGGGGTCAGAGAACAGGACAGCCACAATATTAAACATAGAGGTTAGGCAGTGGTAGCATACGCCTTTAATCCTAGCATTCCAGAGACAGAAATCCCTCTGGGTCTCTGTGAGTTCAAGGCCACATTGGAAACGGCCAGGCACGGTGATACACACCTTTAATCCCAGAAAGCCACACCTTTAATCCCAGGGAGTGGTGGTAGAAAGCAGAAAGGTATATAAGGCGTGAGGACCAGAAACTAGAGGCATTTGGCCTGGAGAGGCCTTTGGCCTGGAAAAGCATGTGGCTAGTTAAGCTTTCAGGCTTCTAGCAGCAGTTCAGCTGAGACCCATTCTGGATGATGGCTCGGGGCATCCAGTCTGAGGAAACAAGACCAGCCGAGAAGTTGGCCAGGTGAGGTTAGCTGTGGTTTATTCTGTCTCTCTGACCTTCCAGTGTTCACCCCAATAACTGGCTCAAGTTTGATTTTATTAATAAGACTCTTTAAGATTCATGCTACAAGGTCAGGTGAGAATGAGACTTGGAGTAGACAGTTTGTCAGGAAGGACAACCTCATCTCCAGCTCTCCCCAACTCCTGTTGGCTACTTGTGTTCTTCTCAGGGACTTCAGCCAGCCTTAACCATGATGAAAGGACCACTATGAAATTAGCTAAGAGCCCCTCATGAAAACCAGAGAATGGACTAGAGGGGACTGAATAGTTATACTTGGGATTCCATTGAGGAGCCCTCGAATTCTCATCATCTCCATTGATAAGAGTTCCAAGTGAGACTCAGAGACCAAGGATTTCCTCCAGCTCCATAGCTAAGAGGGGATGGAGATGAGCTTTCTGATTCCCTATCCTGTAATCTCAAACTTAGCTCAACACCAAAGCGACTATCCAGTTGTTTGGCTTGTAGGATCTTGAGCCACGAGTTCCAGTTCTGATGTTTTGATAGTTAATCTTGATTGTCTACTCAAGTGAATTAAGAAGTACCTGTGAGAATGTTTCCAGAGACAATTAAATCCTGATGGCTCTGTGCTAACAAATGGGTCTATCTACTGATGGCGTGTGTGTGTTTGGGGGGAGGGGGGATGTAGGAAGTGAGGTCTAGATAGATAAAGTAGATAGGTTACTGGGGCATGCCTTTAAAGGCCATGTCAGGCCTTCCTATACCCCGTCCCTCTGTTTTCTGGCTACCACAGAGTGAGCTGCTCTACTGTGGCAACCCTCCTTACAACGAGACCAACACCTCCGAAAACAGCAGACACAATAATGGTTCCTTCCTCTAAGTCATTTCCCCAGATATTTGCCACAGCAGCAGCCACGGGCGCTCACTTGATCTGCCCACACACTTCGTTTCTTTATCTCTGTCAATAAGGACATCAGGAGCTAGTCCATGGAGATGGAGCCAAGAGAGAAGGGGGATGAGAAAATATGGCATCAAAGATCTTGTATGACATCCCAGTTAGCTTTTTGTCAACTTGACACAAACTAGAGTCATCTGAGAAGAGGGAGCTCAATTAAGAAAAGGCCACCATTAGATTGGCTGGTTGACAAGTCTGTAGGCATTTTCTTGATTAATAATTGATGTCAGAGGGTCCAGTCCACTGTGGGCAGTGACACCCTGGACATGTGGTCCTGGATTGTATAAGAAAGCAAACTGAGCAAGACCCAGAGAGTAAGCCAGTCAGCAGTGTTCCTCCATGGTCCCTGCTTCACTTCCTGCCTCCAGGTTCCTGACTTGGGTTCCTTCCCCGACTTCCCTCAGTGATGGGGTGTGACCTCAGAGTTGTAAGATGGAATAAACCCTTTCCTCCCCAGCTACTTTTGGTCCTGGTGTTCTTGCCACAGCAACAGAAACCCTGACTAAGCCTTTAAATTATTCCTATGTTCTATTCTACTAGGATCTCCTGGTATGTCCTGGTTTTCAATCTTTTTTAAGTGACAGACCTAGTAGTGAAGGTACCTGTGCCAGGGATGTCACCAAATGAAGACCTCCACTTCCTAGAGCAGGGAGGTTAGGGAAGATGCACTGTATTACAACCTTTTCACTGAATCTTCCCTGGTTCACAGGAAGTAAACCATGATGACAAATTCCTTCATACTAGCCCAAGAACCCCAGCTAAGTAAAAAGAGCTCAGCCCTCTCGGGGACTTTATAATAGATCTTTCTGTATGGATAATATACCTCTTAAAATAACATCACAACTTGGAGAAAGACATAAAAATAAACAAATGAACAATGGTCTGGATGGGAAGAAAGCATGCCCAGCGGCTAATGGTTCCCTGGAAAGCAGGGGCTGTGTGGAGATGAAGAATGGCATTCATGTCTTAGGATTTTACAGTTCCACAATGCTTAGATTTCTTACCACAGTTGCGCAGTATTTGGTCCTAAGATCTGGAAAGAATGGTCCCATGCTTAGGCTGGCAGGAACATGCCCTGTGGAAACTGCTTCTAGAACCTTCTCCACAAAAAATTCTCTCTCTTTGGGAAATTCCTCCTGCTAGGAAGCCCTTCCAGGTGGAACACATTAGCTCTATTCCTGCAAGAGCTGACTCTCACCTTACCTGAATGGTAAACTTTGTTATTTCAGCCTATTGTTTATCCACCTACCTGCTAGCTACACCATGAGCAAGACCCAGTAAAAGGCGTGGGGAGCAAGCAAACAGCACAGGTGGATTCCTGCTTGGTTCTCTCACAGAGACCAACAGCATGTCAGCAGTCCTGGCCTCCTGGGTTGTCTCTGTGACTTGTGTTCTGGTGGGATGAGAGCCAAGGGAGCAAATGGTCGCTCCAGAGGCCTGACCCAGGCTGAAGGTTCTGGGAAGCCTTCTCTATACATAGGACTTTTGAGCTGGGAACTGGCAGATGAGGGGCCGCGCTGATGAGGTGAGGGTGCTGGGAGGAAGACTGGCCATATTTGGGCTGAGCACTCAGGCAGGCACTGGAGAATGACATAACTTAGTTCCCAAGGACAGGAGAGCAGGCCTGGCCTTTAGGAGCCTCAGAGCCCGAAGGACAGAGATGAGAGGGAAGACACAGGATGGGACCAGGTCACGTGATAGTTTGAAGAGTGTGGGATTTTAAACTTTTCCCTGAGAATGTTCAAAGCTCCTGAGAGTTTTCTCCTAACGGGCTTTTTCCACTTTGCCCCACCGGGTCCGAACTCAACTCCTGACCATCAATGGGAACCTCACTGTGATCAACTGCATAGTAGAACCAAGCCACCCGGAAGAGAAGAACCTGTAAGGAAGGTGACATATGCCCCCTCTTCTCTTCCTTTGTCTCCTGCTGTCCAGTATAGAATATAAAACCTGTCCAGGGAACATTTGTCAAGGAAATGCAAACTAAGTTTATTCTCCCACCTCACAGTCTTGCCCAGAGCTTCAAAGCGAGCATCAGATACCAGCACCCTGACCAAGGAGACAAACAAATTAGAACTGGGCAGCCAGAAGTGGATGTAGATCTGCAAAGGACCTCCTGGCACCTCCCAGGTATACTAAGAGTCATGCTTTGGCTGGTTGTCAAGGGAAGACTCCACCATCTCCTGTCTAAAATATGTATTTATAGGCTTAATTATGTGAGTTCACTTGCCCTTAGCTCAAAGTAAGTAGATACAGGGGCATTTTAATGCTCCACAGAAATGAAAGTATATTGAAGCCAGCCTGACCTCAGACCGAATGTCAAAGCTGTTGGGTTTTTTCAGCAGAAACACAATACTTTTTATAGAATGGGAAGTCAATTGAGAAATCAGAAAAAAGCAGAGTTGGGAAGGGCTCTGTGCTTACCAGGGTCAGGTCCCCAGAGCCACCAAAGCCTTGTTCCCTGTGGTGAAGGGTCTCATGTTTTGTCCACTCAGGTTTTAAATATCTCAGCTGACGGCTCATCCCTGGGAATACCTCTCCACAGGGCGCTGGATCTCACCTGTCAGGACCCTTTCCTCGCTGTTCAGTCTCACCCATCCCATTTCTTTGGCAGTGACACAGACGGGCATATGCAGTGGTTGAAACAAAAGGCCATGCTTTTGCCTTCCCTTTCATTCCCAGATCCCCTACCTGCGGAAACTTCCGGATCTGGAAGAAGGTGGGGGCAAGACACAGAAGGGTGGAGGCAAGCCGAACAAGTTGGCATTTGTTCTGGGAACAGCTATTTCAAGAAGCCAAACCCCCAGCCCCTGAGAGGACATTTCTGCTTTGGGAACACACCGGTTCACGTGGAACCCGGCTCACTGAAGCAGAAGGCACCGGCCACAGAGTTTTCCAGACAGCTCGGAGCTGAGCTGCCTCTTCACAGCAGCTGGGACAGGAGGTGGCAGCAGAGCATCAGGCTGCAAGGCCCAAGCCGTCCAGAGGACGCTCAACGTCCCAACCCTCTCAGGCATCAGCTTCCTCCTCTTCAGGCACAAAACTCACTGGCACAGCCAAGAATGGCATGCTGCAGCCAGGAGTGATCTGAAAATCAAGGCACCGGTCAGCTTTTAAAGACAAACTCCAAATATCCAGAAAATGAACACGGTCCCTTTTCTACCTAAAAACATCATGTAGCCAGAATTTAACCTAAAAGATATCTTGCAAGTCCTAAACAGGGACATGGGGAGAGCCCCATGATCTAAACACACATTTACCCTCTCATCCCATGTAGCGGGTTTTTTAAAGGAATTCGGGACAAGTGTGTCTCTTGCTTTATGTTCTCTGGCACTTTTCAGGCACCTCTGGATTTGCCTCTGGTGTTTATGCTTCCATTTGCTGTATTTTTAAGAAACTTATTTGGTAGTGTTTGCATGTAGTCCTTCCAAAGCAGAGATCCACACCATAAGCACTTCTGACTCAAGAGCTGGACTCCTGCTGGGGAACCAATTAAATGCACTGCCCACCAGGGAGAGTGTGATATTTTTTATTACTTTCTAATTTCAGGCCCCGAAATGGCTTCAGTGATCAGAACATTTTTCCGCCTAAGAAACCTAAAGGAGCCAGAGAAATGATGCCTTTGATTTGTATTTTATTTATAACGGTCCATACTGGCCAAGTGCGCACCAAGGATTTCCCCGGGGCCTCAGAGTGCTGCAGGAGTGGAAAAGGCAGACAAAGAAATCCGGGACAAAACTTTCTCACCCAATTGCCTCTTCGGAGTGGGAAACTGTCAGCAACACTGGGAAAGTTGCTCTTTGAGAAGTCGGTGAACTGAGAAAAAATGGATGGAAGAATTGGAACAAAACCATTTCAGTGGATTTAAATCTATTTAAACGACAATAGTAAATCAAAACCATGCCTCTTTCTCATTACCAGTGGCCCCGGTGATGGAGCTTCATAAACGCTGGCTAAGGGAGACTTGTGTTCATTTCTAAATACGTTCGCGGGAAGCCCCGCCCGGGGCACAAGGGTGCTTGCTTCTAACTTCTGTTTGTTTTTTGCTTCCGTCTCTTCTTGAAAGAGTGAGCATGAAATAGAAAGGCTTGCAAAGGGGTGAGGGAGGGATCCAAACAGACTCTAATGAGGAAAAAAGAAAACAAAAACAGTTAAATTCTCCCCGAGTGCCTGAATGTTTATTTTTATTTATCTTGCAACAAGCAAGGATGCTGTAACATCTAGAGGAGCTGCTAGATGAAACAAACTCTACCAAGCAGCTCACAAAACACTACAGGCTCAATCCATGAGCCGCTCCAAATCCTACCCACTTGCCGCCGGGGGCTTGACTAACATTTCTTCTTCTTTTTTCTTTTTTCTTTCTTTCTTTCTTTCTTTCT
>CABHPR010141441.1:33826-48808 GCA_902168415.1 Peromyscus melanophrys
TCCTTCCTTCCTTCCTTCCTTCCTTCCTTCCTTCCTTCCTTCTTTCTTTCTTTCTTTCTTTTTTTTCCTGACTGGCTTGTTTAGCCAGGAGGTAATTCTGAATCCTTAACTGAAGTACCTCACTGGTATTCTGGGGGGACATTCCTAGCAGTGAAGGCTCCCCTTAAAAACAGGACCAGTTTCACTTCCTGTTAAATCATGTCCTGTGCTGTGAGTCTTTTAATGAACAGTCAACCCGCGTTGAGACCGAGATGTTGAACCCTGCTTACTCACAGTTTCACAAAATGTGATTCAGAAATTAACATCTGCCATGTCGTAAGACGCCAGCTACTGTGTGTGGTACCAGACAATGCTCTGCTCTGATAATCTTCCCTATCTCTTACGTAGAAATCCCACGGGAACACAAATGTTTACCCTGGTTGTGGACAGCATCAGCAAGTACCTCTTTATCATAGGCCTTAAAGTTCAACAACTTAGCAGGCAGGATTTATTGTGTAAAGAAAGGTTAAGTGTTTCTTCCGTGCTTGTCTGACTTTAAAATCACAAACCAATCCATCTCCCTCCCTCCACTCTCCTCCTTCCTTCTTCCTTCCCCCTCCCATTCTCTTCCCTCCTTTCCTTCCTCCTTCCTTCCTTTTAACCCCCCAAAACTGGATGTTGTTGAATTCTCAAAGTCTGTAATAATTCACTACCCTTCCAGGAAAAAGCACTCCATTATTTAAAACAGCCAACCTCCACTTAAGGGAGAACAGTCTATATAAATTCTACGAAAAAGGCAATATCCCAGATAAGAAATATTGCTCTTTTTTACCACAGAGCCAATCAAACAATAAGCAGGAACACAAACACCTGAGTAAATTTAGAGAGACACGACACTGAATGGAAATGCTGAGGTGATTCATGAAGGTGTCTCCTGGACCATGGCCTCACTCCTCAGCTCACGTGGAGGTCCCCTCACCTCCCACGTGCTCCTTAGCAACTTCTAGCCTCTTGTATGAGGCAGCAGATTGCTGGCCTCTGGGAAGTAGCGCTATTTTCAATCAACCAATTTGGCATGCTGTGTTTTACAGTTTCTAAAATTAATGCCAAACCCAAACAAAAACATGGCTGGTGCAGAACTGCATAAAGAGGACCCTGTCATCTGGTGTCTTCAAATCTGTTTGTCATCAGAACGAGCTCCCCAGTTTGTGGCCCTCCCATCTGAAAGGCCTGCTGTTAATTGATCAACATGTAATTAGGCACTGGTAATGACCAAGTTCTCCAGGACTCTAAACACAGGGCTTTAGAGAAGTCTGGAAGCTGGGAGGAGGGGGAGAAGGCGGAGCAGAGACTCTGTGGGACTGCGTCCAGCTCCCAGTTCCCCTCACTCTCCAAAGCAGCAATGGCACAGAGCAACCATGCTGGTTCAGTCCCGGCATTAAGCAAAGCTAAGTTTTTCCAGGCTTCTCTGAGGAATGTCCTCCCTGATACCTGCATGAATTATGAAGTTAACTTCTAACCAGATGTCAGGGGTCTGCCCTTCCTGTTCAGCCAGGATGCTCCCAGTGATTAACTCACCATGCCCCTCGCGTTTGTCTCATTTTTTTTTAGTCCATTCTCATTTGGATGGTAAAAAGGAACTGGGGTTTCTTTTTAGGTCGCTTTGATTTCTCAGTTTTGGTGAACTGGTCCACGAAACTCTGAAGTGTATGTTGGCAGAATGGAAGTGGGGGAGGGGAAAGAAGAGAAGACTATAAACCAATAACAACAACAAACAAACAAAAACCCCAATATTTAATGACTCACTTTCAAAGGGGACTTCTGGTCACCCACCTAAGCCTAAACCTCACTTCCTGGAGTGTGCCGTCTCCAGAAAACACATCCCATGAAAGCCTGTGCAGCAAGCAAATGCAGTCTCAGATCTACAGCTGATTCTGTAAAGTCTGTCTCTTGCACCCCCACTTTCCACTTGACTATTTTAATTTAAATTTTCCTTCATCATCCTTAACATATACAATTTTCTAAGGCAAAGAGTGACTCTTTAGAGTCTCCATGTGCCCATAAAATTCACCCTTCGAGATTTTATTAATAATCATAAAAACATCAGTGCCCATCAAGATCACTTTGGAAAGTGAGAAGCAGTGTTTCTTTAGTGTTGGAATTGTCTGAGACTGATGAGAAAGTGCATAGGGGTCAACATGAGGCGTGGTCTGTTTCCCTTCCCCATCACTCTGCTCACCTCTGAGGACACTACGGCGTACGAGTGGCACCTGCAGTCAGATGCAACTCCCCCCAGGAAAGCCTTCCAGCCTCCATCCCCACAGGCTATCCATTTATCTGTGACTTGAAGGGGAGGCATGAGGGCTTCCAGCACTACATATTTTTTTCTGGCAGTAGGATGTGGTTTTTAGGAATCTGAGAAGTCCAGAATGAAGTGCATAAAAGGACCAGCCAGCCCTAGACATCGGCCGATTTGCCTTCACTTGTGGGTTGTTAGAACAATGGAAGGAGCCTACAGGGAGATGACCCCTGCTCTGGGATCTGTAGGTTGGTCCTCAGGACTCACCTTTTAGAAAAGCTAGCCTGTGAGATCATGAATGTCCTTCTCCTGAGAAGCCCCCCCCTGTTCTGTATACCTCATACTTTCAGCCTTGCAATCAGACAAAGCTTTGAACAGAGAAATTTTTGAGAAATTTGCTGTTAGCTTTATTGTTACGTTGACTGAGTGTCTAGCAGAAACAAGGTAAATGGAAGAATTACGTCTGCTATTCATGGTTTCCAGGTTTCAATCCATCACAACAGGGAGGGCTTCATGGAACAACTCATATCAAGGCAGGCAGCTAAGAGTAAAGCAACAACAGGAAGTTGCCACAGTAGGCTATAGCTCCCACGGGGTTCCCCAGTGGTTCACTTCCTCCGACCAGGCCTCACATTCCACAGTTCCATCACCTCCAATCAAAGGTTGAAGCCATCGCTGAACCCCTCCATTAGACCAGTGTCCTCATAATCCAATCCCCTCGGGAAACGCTCCCACAGACAGCCAGAGACACTCTTTACCAATCTCCCCTAGGCAAGTTGACAATCAAAATTAATCTTCACGTATCTCAAGAAATGGATGTTTTACACAATGCGATAACTCAATCAATAGGAGAGTTCCTGAACAGCCAATCAAATATTTCATAATCTACAGATATGGCTCACAAAAGTTTAATACTGTGATTCCATACTATTAACTCCTGACCAGATGCTATGCCCATCCAAATATGTTACTTACATTATCTTGAGCAATCCTTTTAAGAGCTCCATGCGGTAGGGACTATTATCATTGCCATTTCACAAATAAGCGAACAGAGACCCAGAAATATGAACTACCCATCCCATGGTTACTCTTCAGTGAGAGGCAAAGCCCACTCATCCTAATGCCAGAGCTCGGGCTCTGACTGACACGAGAACCCTTCATTTTGACCGTGGCCCCACTTTCAGAACCAACTGAATCTCAGGGTCAGTCTTGAAAGAGGAAGGAAAGTAGGAAGTACTTGCAATCTCTGTTACTCTTTGAGATCCCACCTTCCTTAGATAAACAAGGCTAGACTAGATGCACTTGCATCCTTGATTCAATCATTCATTCATCCATCCATTCACTCACAGAGAAACTTGGAAGTTGGGGTGAGGGAGGGAAGAAATGTGAAAAATAGGGCTAGAGGGTGATTTCTCTCAAGAACAGGGAACAGTACACAGGATTGTGAGACTGCTTTCTTGTTAGGAGGGACCTTAGAGAGCCTGTGGGGACAGACATCCCCCAGTGAGCTACCATTGTTCTCCACTCAGTCTGACAGTTGTCCTTGATTCTGAGTGAGCCAGGGTTCTCAGTATCACCACTGATGACATTCTGTGCCCTGTAACTCTTTGTTGTGAACTTCCTTGTGAAATGGGTGGTGTTTAGGGACATCCCCTGACTTCTGCTCTCTACACACTGATGGTACCCTTCCCCTAATAGTGGCCAAGAAAATGTCTCCGTACATTACCAAATGTACTCTGGGGACAAAAATTGTTACCATTCCTGCCTTGGGCTCACTTTACATTCTAATACTTCTTCTGGCAAAAATACCCATGTTACCCTGTGTCCCCTGAGCCAGGACCAAGGCGAAGTAAGCAAATGCGTTCATTTGATAAGTACTTAATGTACATTTCTGACTACTCAAAAGCTGTTCCACAGAATCGAGACCCCTAAACATTTCACATTCCTGACACTTTCTCAATTACTTTGTTTTGAACATGAAGGAAGTGTTTGGAGAAAGACGTTATTAGCCTAAAGTGACGTCATTGAGTGAGGATTGATGGGAAAGACAGGGTAGGAGATTTACAGATGTCACCTGATAGTATGAGGAGGAAAAGGAGAAACAAGAACTACCTAACATAGGCTCGGCTATTATTTCTGAAGCTATGACTTCATCATTGAACATCTTGGAGTATTATTTTAAGCAAATCTTCTAAAGTCCGCTTCCTTTTTTAAAAAGCATATTATAAACAATGACCTTGAGGAGATAATGAATACCCTCCAAAAGGACCAATGGGGAAAAAATTCATGGGACTTTGAATAACGTTTTGAACGACTGCGTCTTGCATGGGTACAAAGTGCTGTGTCTTGAAGAATTTAGAAGTAGAAATGGCACATGATGAAGAGCTAAGTTAGATGATTCAAAATGGCTTCAGTACAATGAAGGCATGTGACATTGTCTACCAGAAGAAGATGATATGATTATTTCATGATTTAAACGTTGGAAATGAAGACCAGGGGAAATGATATGTCTAAATGTTTGGATCACCCAGGTAATACACGTATGTGTGATTTAACATTACTATTTTGTAGATCCATTCCCCCTCCAGAGGCTCTCCCAGTGAAATCCCTAAGCTCAGCAGCTGCAGCAGCAAGGATTCAAGGGCTTAAGGGACTTGGGGTTCTCTTTCCTGGCACTTCCATCCCTCGCTCCACTTCTCTCCTTTTGGACCCCTGGCTTGGCAACCTTGAAAACTTCCAACCATGCTTCAGCCTCCTCATCTGACCCTCCTTTCCCCTGGAAACTTGCCTTGGGCCCTAGATTTGCTTGGGTTCCTTTGTTTTCAACTCTTACAAGCATGTATGTAGCTCCTCTCTTGACAATTCCAGTTCTTCTCAGGAACCTGTGAGTGTTGTTACTGAAGCCTGCCTCTCCTTTTGTGTTGTAAGCCCTGAGGAGCCAGGCAGCCTCTTTTCCTACTTCTCACCTTGTGGTCAGGGCCTGTACCAAATCGGACACTCGGTGAGTAGCTGTTGAGTGAACCACGATTCACTGTGTAGTCTCATGAAGTTCCTTCACCATCATTTAGCCACAGCTCTAAGTCAAGCACTACGTGTGCGTCACCTTGTTTAATTCTCACTAAATCCTGTGATGCAGATTCTATGACTTCCAACACTTCATCCTCCAGATGGAGAGTGTGAGGCTTGGACAAGAAGTGAAGTGACTTGGTAGGAGTCGCAGGCACAGCTGGTGTGGAGGGGAGCTGGGATTTGATCCCTTGCCTTCCTTTGGAGCTTTCCCACTGTGTTATTGCTATGTTTTGAATATTCCTCTGCCCCACATTTATGTATTGGGGACTTTTAAACCCCTAGTTCTTATCGAGTCCAGAGGTAGAGCCTTTGCAGAAGATAAATCAACATTAGCTGAGGTCTTGCAGGTGATGCTCCATAATGGCATTTATGGTTTATGAGAAGGGGGAGAGAGACACAAGCTGGCACACTTGCTCTGTCTCACCCTGTGATGCCCTTCACCATGCTGGGGTGCAGCAAGGAGGCCCTCACAGATGCTGGCTCCCAACATTGAGCTTTTCAACCTCTAATACTGTGAATTAACAGACATCAAGTCTGTAAATTCCCTGGTTTGGGATATACTACCATAGCAATAGGAGATACGTTAAAACTTCCATACTGTGTTATACTGTGCTTTGCACATATTACAGTCTGTTCCTATCATGGACCCAGAAAACCCGGTAATACCACAAGGAGCTCTGGACTTTGCTCCTCATTTCTGGCCTCTTTGCTGTGTTGATTTTTTTTTCCTATTAGGAATTTGAAATTAGAGTAGTGACTGTTATTAGTCTTTAAATAGGAATAATTTTGGATGCCATGGAGGTTTGGCTGGTTCCCTACCATAAGTAATTGGTATCCTGGCTTGCTGAATCAGTCTCATTATTTATAAACATACCTCATACATCCATACATCCTTGCTAAATTACTCCCTTACCGAGACTGGATTAGAAGGCCCACAGAGGCAGGAAATGTGTCTCCTGTTTCTATATGACTCATGACATCTGGCTCAGTGCTGAATACATAGTGAGGACTCACCTATTACTCCTTTATTGGCTGATGACATCACAAGGATTTCCTTCACACAGCAACTGGGAGTTCAGAAATGAAACATAAATCAAGCTAAGTCTTCAATGCCTTTGATGTTATTGCTTTCTACAGAATTTGATCAACATCTCGTCTCTAGTGGAAACACAGTGTTTGCCCTAAAACTCTTGTAGACTTCTACCCACCAGCTGACAAAAAAAAAAATTTTGTTGAAGGCCAGTAGTTGCCCAGAAGCCCCATGATCCCCATCCACTTTCACTTGTTGGCTTGTGGGAAGAGGCCCAGGCCCAGGTGGCGCTCGTGCCAACACTCTGCCCTGAGTATCTGGGTGATTTGGTTAACTCACTAGACCTGGGGTGGCTCTGCAGCAAGCTTCTTCATGACCACCACTAAACACAATGAGTTAGCACAGTTCACGAGCCTTTCAGCATGCTCAGACGTTTCACCAAGACATCTCATCAACAAGAGTCTCATCAACAAGGCATCTGCAGGCTGGAGAGGGCTTCCAGGAGCTCAGAAGAGTAGTGGGACTTCTCAATTGTGAAACAATGGGTCGAGAGGAGAAGCAAATAGGAAATGGGAAACATTCAATAAAGACCGTGCTTAGAGTTCTTGGACAGGGGCTACCCACAGCTACCTTTGCACCAGTCTAGACCAGGCAGAAGCTCTGACAACAGACACAGGGAAATCACCGGTGCATCCCTTCTAGTGGGACTTTAACCGCTATTTGGTCTAATTAGTTGTGATATTTTGCCCAGCATTTGAGAAGCTTCTATAGAGAACAGAAAGAGTAATGTGTCTCCTTGAGAACTAGGAACAAAGGGTTTCTTCTCTCCCCAGAAGCTCTCCTGTCATTAGCAGGAGAGAGACTATGTTCGTTAGTAGGAAAACCTCCTAGAATCCCTGGTTACTCTCTCCCTCCCAGAAACCCCTCAGTAAATATCAACAGCCTAGAAAGAGGAAGATGATGGAGACTCAGGTCTTGTGCACAGGTTAGAGAGGTAGAGTTAGGGGCCATTGTAACTGAAGAAATGTGCCCTTCACTATTTGGTGGCAGGTGTGTGTGTGTGTAGAAACTAACCCCAAATGCCTAGGTTTGTTTCTCTATATGCCCTCTCATATAAAATGGTTTTTTTGGCCAACATTGGTAGAAAACTCAAAATAACAAAACCGTATACAAAAGAAACGTTTATCTCCCTGTCAGGGGAGTCAGCATGAACAGGTCAGGCCCACTGCCAGCAGGATCGCAGACTCTCATTATTTTTTTCTCTGCTATCCCCCTGTGCGTGGCTTCCACTGTTGGTTCAAGGTGGCTGTTTTATCTCTAAACATCATCTGCTTTCAGAAAATCGAGGAGGATGGTATGGCTGCTCCTCCCAACAGGCATATCAACACTTACATTTATACCCATGGCTACAATAAGTCCTTACTGGCCTTAACTGACCACAAGGAGAGATAGGGATGTAATTAGTATTTGGACAGACTAAATACTCAGCTGAAAGCCAAGAGATTCTCCACCGACCCAAGACAAGAAGATGAGGTCTTGAGAAACAACTATGAGTCTCTGCACCGTTCCCAAGGTCTTATAGCTTTGGGTAAAGTCCTTCTCAATCCATGCCACCTTCTTCTGGCAACATGGACAGATCAATCAATCTGTGGTCATAATGAGAATCCAGACACCAGATGTTCGTGAATCAGACTAATGTATAGAAAACTCAAGCTGCATCAACCATGTTTTCTGTCCTGGGAATTCAGAATCAAGGTTCCAATTGTTGCTGGTCTTTCAGCAGGAACAACATAGGATACTATAGAGAAGCCCCCTCCTGTTGACTTTGTCTGGTTCTGACATGTTTTTTCACATGTTCTGCAGAGGCTTGGAAAGAAGGAAGCATGAGTCATGGAACCCTGGCCAGGCAAAGTCTGAAAGAAAGGTGGCCTTGCCGGGCGTTGGTGGCGCACGCCTTTAATCCCAGCACTCGGGAGGCAGAGGCAGGCGGATCTCTGTGAGTTCGAGGCCAGCCTGGGCTACCAAGTGAGCTCCAGGAAAGGTGCAAAGCTACACAGAAGAAACCCTGTCTCAAAAAAAAAACAAAAAAAAACAAAAAAAACAAACCCCCACCCCAAAAAAAAACCAAAACCAAAACCAAAAACAAAAACAAAAAAAAAAAAAAAAAGAAAAGAAAAAAGAAAGGCGGCCTTGATATCTGCCGCTTTTCTGGGTCAGGGGCTCGGTTATGTTCTGTCCTCCGCCTTAGATGAGATTCTTACCTGCCATGCCCTAGAAAAAGTTTTTTTCACTTTGAACTTAAGCTAGTTTGGGTGGGTTTCCTTTCTTTCCAACCACATGAACCTGGACTATGACATGTCTCTGTGTGGCCGGCTCTGGGTGTGACCATGTGACAGCAGTCATCTCTGTGATCTTTCACCCTGTCTTTCTGAACTTGTACAAATGTACACCTTTCCCCCTCAGGACTGTGACCCCTGCAGCTAGCAAATCCATCAAGTTGACTGGCCTTAAGAGTTCAAGCTGTTCTTCTTCCTTTGTGACAACTTCTCACTAGATCTTGGACTACCTGGAGATACCACACAGTGCCACGAAACACCACAAAGGGAAGGCTTAGCTGGAAATATTAGGGAGTAAGCGAGGATTGGAAGAGGCATTGAGGGATTTGTGGTCCATCTGATGCATCTCTGATCACCCCTAATATGAAGTTATTTCTTTGCTTAGTGTCAGACTAAGGATTCCCAACATTCACCTGGCTTGATGGTAAAGAAACTTTGCCCTCATGATTGTGCCTTACATATAAATGAACACGTACAAGGAGTGAGGAACTATAACTCAAGTACTAGATGTTACATCTATGACTAAACGTTTGTCCTTTGCCTCTTTCAACTATTTCATATCCAGAGAAGCTATCAGATGACTGGTTGACGTTTTTTCTGTCTAAACAAGACTCCCAAGTACAACAATCTAGCACAATTATTTGTCTCTCTGGGTCCCTATTTCTGGCTCTGTATAATGACATGAGGTGGGGGCCTTTCAAACCCCCTCATGATGTGGAGGTTATGTGAACCGCTACTCATAGAGAGGTCAAGAGCACCTAACGGTTTCTGGAGAGAGAGAGGATTCAAATGCCAGCTATGTTACTGCCTAGCCGCGTACAGCTGGGAAAGAGACACCCAACGCTAGACTAACTCTCTCATATGTAAATGAAGAGTAGGGATACTACCTCCCTCAAGGAGGATGGTCTCCCATGGGGCCAAAATATCATATTAAACACTCTGCAGTGCACTTGACACATGGTACATGTGCAAGGATTGTTCATCATTCATGTCTCCCAGAAGTGGACCCATCTTGCCAATTATCATACCCATCCCCACCTCCATAGGACGTGCACAGCACTGTATGACTGATTTGCCATATTTGATAAATGTTACTTTTACTAATTACCTCTATGTGAGGGGGAAACTGAAACAAAGGAATAGAGGGAGTGGCCAAGAGGTTGTCTGGGCTGTGAAAAATCACTAAGTTATTTTCCAAATAATCTGACTTGGCAAAACAAATGAGAGAAAATGCCCTTAGCAAGTACAGCGCCTGTTCATTTGCAAATCCAAGTGTGTATTTCAGTGAAGATTTAATCCATATGTCTGATTCTAACCTACAAAATTATTATTTGAAAACAGTAATTTGATGCTTGCTAAACGCCCTTGCCTGTTGGCTATCCCACAGATCTACTGACATGACAGTTGTTTGAAAGGTAAGCAGTACCAGTTGAGTCCCAGGGTACCTCTCTACTCATAACGCTGTGAACTGACATAACTCTCTCCTCTTGGCCAGCAACGATTGGACCAGGGCAGTTATCTGAACTAAGGTGGCTGGCCATCTGTGGCCATGCTGGTCACCTTTAAACACAGCATGATTTGAAAAGATGAGTTTAGAGGATCTGTGTCTGGGGAATTTGAACAAAGTGTGATGGAATGAAATTACCCATGATCTATAGGGAACTAGAGCTGCATTGAGACATAAATGCTGGACCAGAGCCATGACGGGCTGCTTGAACAGGTCCCTCAATAGACCACTGGGTTTATTAGGGAGGTAGCCCAAAACACATTGGCTAAGGATGGGGAAGTAAGACAGGAAAGTCAGCCAATCACGTGTCCACAGAGAGCCAGAGTAGCATGTATCAAAGGATGAGGGTGGGGGACACTTAGCCTCTAGCTATGGTTTAAAGGCCACTTGTAAGAGCTGCTGACTCCCTAGGAATTCTGGTTTCTTCTGTGTGATATTTGCTGAGTCCCAAGTGCTGACGGATAGATGCTGCAAGTGTTTGGGCAGGGAGTCAACGGTGCCATCATGCTGGCTTCTATGAAAGCTGAGACTGGGGTGGGAGACACAGAAAAGAACACAGGGAGAGAAACACATATCTTGATTTCACTTCTTTTTCAAACATAATGGTTGTAATGTTTTCTAGATTCCCCTGAAGACTGTATCTTTATGACTACCTCTCATTTTCTAGATCTGATTTGAATGATGTATGTTTTGAATGAAAATATTCCCCCATGTTCTCAGGCATCTGAACACTTGATCTCTGGTTGGTGGTGCTGTCTAGGGAGGCTTAAGAGGCGTGGCCTTGTTGGAAAGGGTATGGCACTGGATGCAGCTTAGAGAGTTTACAGGGCTGTGCTGTTTCGAGTCAATCTTTGTGCTTTGCGAGTTAAGGAAGTGAGATCCCTGTATCATGTTTCAGCTGCCATGTCTGCTGCTTGACACTGTGCTGTCTTTGCTGTGATGGACTCTAACCCTCTGGAACCATAAGCCCAAATAAACTCTCTTCTACCAGTTTCTTTGGATATGATGTTTCATCATAGCAACAGCTTTCTGGTTCCTGTACAGAAAGAAAAGAGTCCCCTTTCATTGCATGGACAGAAAACACACAGCCACAGAATCTCAGAAAACAGTTCCCAACTTCTCCCTCACCTCAACACATCAGTAAGAGTTACAAGGAACAGACACCAGCAAGGAGAAATTCGAACAGCAGAAGGAGCAATCTGCTGGAAGGATTTGAAGCGTGCAGGAATGGAAATATGCAGAACTCAGCCAGGGACAAAAAAGAACTAGTCATGAGGTCTCTGTGACAGGTACCCGTTGAGTTTTGCTGGGAACTGATGCTGTAAAGGAGTGCTGGCCATGCCTTTCATGCTTACCAACTGGTTAAGAAGCAGTTGATAAGCATGACCAGTTGTCCAAACTCTGGTCCCATAACTACTACTCAGCTGTGCTGCACAGCAAGAGACAGTACCTGCAGAATACTCTAAATACTCCTAGAAGAAAATGCTCTTCAGAGGAAGGGCAGCACACATGCGTGCACATGCGCACACACACCTACTATACCCATGGACTCAAGAAACCTGCTGTGTAATAATGAGAGAATCAAAGATTATAATACAATATAAGAAATGCCGTAGAAGAGGTATCTGCATACAAAGAGCTCTGGGGACCCAAAGAAAGAGATAATAGGGGACAAGGGACAAGCAAAAGGGATTGGCTGAGATCCAGTTCGACCATGAGTAATTATTGCATGCCAGGCACTGTGCCCAATGTGACACTTACGCAGAGTCTGCAAAGATAAGAAAGAGTTTCCCAAAGACTGAAAGCAAGCATCCTGGGGGAATGAACAGCATGTGTAAAATCACGGAGGTGTGAAACGGCAAAGGCAGGGACCATGGGGCACAGGAAGAGAGTGTGCAGGAAAAAGAAAGGGGAGACAGGAGTGAGCTGAGATTGGGAAGTCACAATGGGCTGTCCATGCCAAATGTAGGAGACTGACTGATGCCCAGAGACACTGTCAGACATGAAAGAAACTGCCAGCCAGCTCTGGCAAATTGTGGCAGAGGGATCCTGAGCCCAATTATGGGAGAGACAATTTGCTCAGGACCAGAAGGTCAGTCAGACACCTAGAACACTGTTCCAAGAGCAGTAAGGTGGTGTTGGATCACAGTGTGTGTGTGTGTGTGTGTGTGTGTGTGTGTGTGTGTGTGTGTGTAAGGATGATAATTATGATCAGTGTCTTGAAGGTAAAATTGGCAGGATTTGATCCAATGGAAAAAAGACCATATCAATATCCTGGGTGACTGTATGTAGCAGTAATTCTAGTCTATTCTGCACCGTAAATGCAGTGGTCACTATGGTTCTTCAGGATGTTTCTCAGAATTTGACCAAGGAGAAAGGTGCATGGAGAGGAGTCTTACAGAGGGAATTGGCTACATTTCCCATTCCTATGATGGAATATCTGATGGAAGCAAGTTAAAGGAGAAGGGTCTGTATTTGGCTCACAGGTCCAGGGGATTTCAGTCTATTATGGGAGGACAGCTTGGTCTGTGGTGTGGGATCTTGAGGCTGTCATTTCCCACATCTTGGCAGACCAGGAAATGGGACAGGGTTAGAGGCAAAGCTGAGCTGTAGCCCTTGAATGCCTCCACCTCCCACCCACCTGACCTCACAAACTCCCAGAATGGCAGCAGTATCTGGGGATGAGGTGTCAACATGTGGGGACATCTCAGATTGAGAGCGTAAGGAGGGAGACAAATGCATCAGGGCCTGCCTGCCCCTGCAGACCGATGCTGGCCTGGACCCTGCCTCCTATGCTCTTGGCTTCCCATTCAAAGCCTTAGTGCCTCAACCTTACCACCTGCTCTTTTTCTACTCTCTCATGGCGTTCCAAGGCACACTGCTGGTTCCCACCTCCGTCACTTTGTTGTGGCATCTCACCATCTAGAAGGCCTCCAAGTTCCACCACCCACTTCTCTCTTCCTTACAGCCAACCAGAGAGCCTCTGGAGCACTCTGAGGAATGTAGTGTTGGCTCTTCATCAGAAGAGCCAAGGAAATGACAGAGACCCAGGAAAGGGAAACAGGGAGCTGAGGCATAGTAAATAACACATTCTTGGTGCAAAGGACCGAGAGAGACAGAGAGACAGAGACAGACAGAGAGAGAGAGAGAGAGAGAGAGACAGAGAGAGAGACATAGACAGAGACAGAGACAGAGACAGAGAGACAGAGACAGAGAGACAGAGAGAGAGACAGAGACACAGAGAGAGACAGAGAGAGAGTCCAATTATCTGCCACTTGGTCCTTTATGTAAAATCCTGAGCAGCCACCAAAAGGGACCAGTCCCTTAGTTTCTGTGATGGATTGAATGAGGATGGCTCCCACAGGTTCATGTTGTTTTCATGTTCGGGTCCAAGTTGATAGAACTGTTTAGGAAGGATGAGGAGGTGTGTCACTGGGGTTGGGTACTGAGGTTTCAAAGGACCATTCCAGGCCCAGTCTCTCTCTGTCTTTGCCTCCTGCTTGTGGGTCAGATGGAAGCTCACAGCTACCGCCTTCTGCCACTTTCCCTGCCATGACAGACTCACCCTCTGAACCGGTAAGTGAGCCCCAACTAAACGCTGCCTTTCATAAGCTGCCTTCATCATAGTGTCTCTTCCCAGCGATGGAACAGTAACTCAGACAGCTTCTATATGGAAAGTGTGCACCACAGACCTTCCATCCCTGCCAAAGTTTCCTAGGATGGCTGATGGAGAAGAGAGTTAATCCCCCATTACAAACACTCAGCATGCTGTAATGTGACGTTATCAACCTGACAGGATCTAGGGTCAACTAGGAGGCAACTAGGTGGGCTCACCACCGAAGGGTTAGATTAGGTTGACCTTTGGGCATGCCTGTGAGGGATTATCTACATGAGGGGGAGGGAGGAAGACCCACCTCCACCATGGGAGGCACTATTCTGTGGCTGGAGTCCTCAACTACGTAAAAAGGGGAAGTGAGTTTCACACCAGCGTTCTGTGTCTCTTCTTCTGAACGCGGATGTGCCCAGGCTCTCATGCTCTCTTGGTCCTCTTCTGGGTCTGTAAGACAAAGCACCTTTTCTTCTCTAGGTTGCTCAGGTACTGCGGCACCGCAGCGAAGAGAGTAACTAATACACGTAAGTAACCAGAAACCAGTGTGTCTCACGGCAGAGAAGGAGCTGGAGTTGTGTCTGAGGAGAGAACTGAAGACCGACCACAGAAAGGATCCTTCACCCATGGAAAGTAGTCATGATACCTGCAAGAAGGTGATCCTGTGGCCTTGGGCTGGAGCAGAGTCAGAGAGGAGGCTCCTTAGATATCAGCTTTGATGAGGCTGATAGGCCTGAACACCTTCTTACTGCTAGAATCTCTGCCTGGAGATCTCACAGCTTTCCTTCTGCGTAAGATTCTCAGAGGAAGAGGGAAGTGGAGTTAAATACAGACAAGAAGGCCTCAGAGACCAGAGTCGTCATCCTGATTCCACCATCTAGTTCTGTGGCTGTAACAAGTCCCTCAGTTTCTGTCTCAGTTTCCCTCAGTTTCTGCCAGTGTGAAATAGGCATGCAAGATCACGCACTAGAACTACGAACTGGTGGGAATTAAAAAGTGTCACAGTGGTAAATGTGGTTGAAAAAGTTAGGCAAATAGATACCACTCTCACTGTTAACAACTGCCCAGACGGGTGTGATCATAAGTAGACACCATAATTTTCTTGCAAACACACACACACACACACACACACACACACACACACACACACACACA
>CABHPR010141442.1:0-18557 GCA_902168415.1 Peromyscus melanophrys
TAGTAAACCTGAAATGTTTAGGCATATGATGTGAGCCTGTGTGTGTTCTCTTACCTGGGAAATACACCCCTCAGGACCAAGCCTGCTTTATCTCAAGGTAGTAATTTGTGATTTTCCTTCACAGGTTTTACTTTGTTCAACCATGTGTTCATTTCCTATGAATTCTGTCCTCATATTCAATTAGTATGATGTCAGTCAGCTTTCAGGTTTATTGATGATATTTGGAATTTATTTTTTCCTGATTTGAAATCTTGATAGATATGCTATTATCATTTATATGAACTGAATAGTCTATCTTGAGGTATGCATAGAATACATTTGTACTTAATAAAAGATTTTTTTTTAGTAAAATATTTTAGAGTTTGAGTCCTTCCCTCCCACTGTTCAAAGGTGTTTTCCTTTTATTTAGTTATTGCTTGGTAAGATTTTGGTTTTAAAGTAGCTCTCCTAATTAAAAAAAGTTTAAAATACAGAAATATATCCCAAGTGCATGTTTTATATTGGAAAAAGTTGAGGTTCAGAGAATAACAAACTTATTTCAGGTCACAGAGTGAAATGATAGTGGATCTTGGAATTAAGTCCAGGTTTCCCATCATTGGATGTGGCTCCTCAGTTTGTGAATGAGTGCTTGGATGACAGCGTTTGGATCCCCAGGAGCTCCCTAGAGAAACTCATGGCACAATAACTCATCCTGCATAACTACAAATATAATTTTATGTTAATTAAAGAGTATATATTATATTTTGTAATATGTGAACAGGAGCTGATGCCAGATACATGTGTGTGTGCGCACACACACATACACACATACACACACACACACACACACACACACACACACACACACACGCACACACAGAGCTTGAAAGGAAAAGCATCAATTTTTTTTTTTCTGCATGATTATCACTTGAGTTAGGAAATCTGACTTTAATGATAGGGTACCTAAGTCATGCTGGAGACACAGCATCATTTGCATATGGAGTTTGAGGACACTGAGCCACTTCATGCCCCTGTTCCTCTGCACTTCCAAAGGCTTGATTAAATAAAGTGATAGCTAATGTTTAATGCATTTAAAAGAGGCATTTATTTTATACAGTTTAAAACCAGTTACCGCATTCTTTCTCAGCAAGACTAAGGAAGGAATTTGGTGTCTGGTCGGGGTTTTAAGATGTTTCTAGGACTGTATTCTTTAACATACCTCTTCTTTTTCATCTCTATTCTTCCTCTATTGCATTTGTGCTTTGACAATCGCATACACGTACACAGTTCACTCACTTCCTCGCTCTCTCTAAATGCCTGCCCTGATCCCTGTCATCCCCTTCTTCTCCCTACAAGCCCCTTCTCCCATTTATGTCTTTTTTGTTTTGTTTTGTAACTTGCCGAGTTTTATCATCTACACAAACATGGGCTTGGAGTAAAACCTTGGAGCCTGGTGGGCTCATCAATCAGTGTGTAACTGAAAATTTTGTGTTCTCCTCCCATAGAATCCTTCTAAAGCCAATAGTTCAATGTCAGGTGTCAGATATCACAACATGAACTCCTTCTCAGTCTGAGATTATTGTTAGTAGGTACATTCTTGTACAGTTGTACTCCAGGCAACCACAGCTTATATGAGATCATAATTGCATTGTGTGTGCCATGCCCTTATCATTCAACAGATTCTTTTCACCACTCTTTTGAGACTTCCTCTGAGCCTTGAGGAGGAAGGTATAGGACTGAACATTTGCCTAGTACTTGTTCTCAGTACCTTGAACAGCCATGCATTTCTGTGTTCACCATTTTACTGCAAAGGGAAACACCTCTGATTTATGCTGAGTATTATTTGGCAGGCATGGATTCCCTCCTTTGGTGCAGACCTCATATCCAATCAGAGACTGGGTAGTAACCCCCTTAACAGTTATACCACTCTTGTGTCAGTGGGAGTATCTTGCCTGATAAGTTAATAGGTCGGGTTCACAGCTGGGTAAGACCCTTGACGACTCTCTCTCCCCCAGTTTTCTGCATAGCAACTTCCCACACTAGGAAAGCTATGAAGCAGGGAGAAAGTTCACAGTTCAGTTCCAGTTTGATTATTCTGTATCTTGCAATCATTTCTCAGTAGTTATCATCTAGTTCTCAAGGGTAACCAAAAGGAAAGGTAAGGACAGGCATTGTTTTTGGGTGTGTCTGGGGCCTCTGTATCCAGCAGCACATAAGACAGTATCCTACCTATTTCTTACCAGGGCTATTTCTCAGCTTATAAAGTCATAGGTTTCCATATGTCTTTTCCATATATCCTTAATTTAGATGGACTTCCCCGTCCCTCACCAATTCCCCCATCTCCACTCTCCCAGTCTTATTTAAACTCAATTAGTCTCTAGCTGAAAGGTGTGCAGACTCAGAAAACTCTATGAGTTTTTAAAAGCCTCCTCTAGTTCAAGTCTCATTTTCTCTGTGGTGAATCAGCACTTCCTGCCCATCTGAAAGGAAGATTAATGCATCATAAATGTTCAATTATATGTTATGGGGTTGAGTGCCATAAACATTAATAGAGAGTTACCAGAGATATCACGATGAATATGAGCCTTTAGGTAGGTTGAATCAATGGCTCTTAGACCAAATTGGAGTCACTTAAAAATTCCCTCATTACTTAACCTCTTAAGGGCCGTTTTACCAGACATTTCACTCACAGTTAGGTTGGTACATGACAAGTACACCCGGTAGGGAGATAACTCATGTGGTGATTTGAGCAGTTCAGTGTGGCTTCTCTTTCTGAAATCTATGTGTCCACTATTTCTCTTTTGAGATTAACACAATTTCGAATTATGGAAAACCCCTACAGGTTGGAGGTGATGGCTTGACATCTTGAAGGATGATGACTCTGAGTTCAGTCATCATTAGATATTGAAGATACTTCTCCTGTGTCCCAGACAGCCCAGTGGTGATCCTCCTAGTAGACATGTAAAGAGATACAGTTGTAGACCCTGCACCTTTAGAATGTGTTATGCTCTAGACGAGGGTTCAGGAGGGAAGAATCCTGATCTAGGTAATGCCTGGGAGGAGCCATGGGAGAGAGGATTACCTGAGCAGAATCAGTTAGGTGCCTCAGAACGATTTGCGAATACCAGCAGCTAAGAGGGAAGTTTTCCAGGGAGAAGAAAAATAAATAACATTTTAAAAAGAACTATCATGTATGGGGTTACACACTGCTAATCTCAGAACTTGCAAGTTGAAATGGGAGGAATGTGAATTCCAGATCAAGTTGGACTACATATTGAGATACTGTCTCAAAAATAAATGAACAAACAAACAAGCCAATAAATAAATAAAATAAACCATCACCAACGAAACAGTGCCAAGAGAGGTATTAGGAAGAATTCTAAGAATACACGAAATCAAAGATTGGACAGTGTGGAGGGTGAGCAGTGCTGCTTAGGTCTGAGGATGAGACAATTTTATGATCTCAGGGACAAAGGATGCTCACAGAATTAATTATTGTAACCAAAGTGGGGGAGAATTGACCATGGAGAAGGAGGATGAAGAGTCGAATTAAATGTAGATGTGCTAGACAACGAAAGGAAACTATACTTGTAGATTTTAACTAATTCTTAAACTAGAGGAGGAGGAGAATATTTAGGCCAGAAACTCTGTCTTTCAGTGATTACAAAATTCTAACCAGAGTTGAAGGTTCTATTTCTTGTTTTACCTTGGCTGTTACACTTGTGTTCAGCCTCATCATAGTTCTCTATACCTGTCCCAGTCTTTGTTTCCAGTGATTTTTCTTTTTATTAAATTGGCTTTACTGGGCACAATGAAGTTCTAAAATTGATTTTCATCACAGAACTGTCAGACTGAACAAGCGAAAATATAAAATTAAACTACAATTTCAGATAAAAATAGTGTTTTTCTGTAGATATTTCCCCACACTTGCTGCATTTTAAAAAAACTTATACTAAAGATATATTGATTGTGCATCTGAAATCCAGATCTAATTAGAAGTCATATACTTTACAGCCAGTTTTTTAATGTTTATTTTTCCTGACTGAGATTTACTCCATATCGTATCATCACCCACGAGGAAGATTATGAATTTTTCCTGAAGCTAATATTTCCACTGGTAGCTTGTGTATGCTTGTATGTCTGTATGTGTGTGTTGAGTTTTGTGTGTGTGTTTGTGTGTGTGTTTGTGTGTGCTTGTATGTCTGTATGTGTGTGTTGAGTTTTTTGTGTGTATGTGTGTGTGTTTGTGTGTGTGTGTGTGTGTTTTACAGGAGATTGGACCTAGAGTATAAAGTAAATTGAATATAATTTACCTCAATATGAAGTAAATTATCTACTACTTCACTTGCTTTTCTTATTTTGATGCAGGATCTCCATAATTTGCCCAGGCTGGCTTTGAAGTCACACAGTAGTCCAGGCAGACTTGAACTTGCAATTGTCCTACCTCCATCTCCCAAATAGTTGGAGCTGTAGGCTTGTGGCCCCAGGCCTGGATCTTTCATCCATGCTCTGGAGTCCATGTACTCCATTTTTGTTTTCTTGTGACCTTACTTTATACATCATTTCCTCCTTCTTATATCAGATTTTGTTTCTCTTTTGACCTTTGCTTTTCTTTAATTAAATTTATTCACTTATTTTATATCCTGACCACAGTTTCCCCTCCCTCTTCTCCCATCCCATCCTCCCACCTCCCCTCTGCACTGCCCCTCCTGCCACCCTCACCCCCAACCCCACAATGTACTCCTCCACCGTTTCTGTTCAGAAAGGGACAGGCCTCCCATGGGTGTCAACAAAGCATGGCATATCAAGTTGAGGTAGGACTAAGCTCCTTCCCTCATATTATTAAGTCTTGGTAGGGCAACCCAATATGAGGAATAGGTTTACAAAAGCCTGCCAAGGCATCAGGGACAGGCCCCGCTGGGACATTTGGGGTCGGGTTGAAACCTGGTGCAAGGAAAACTCCCAGAAATCTACAAGGATGTCCCCAGCTAAGACTCCTGGCAATAGTGTATAGGTAGCCTGAACTGCCTGTCTCCTGTAATCAGAATGGTGATTTATATATTACTTCTTATATTCAAGTACTCTGTATTTATCACTCATTTTATTCTTAAGATAGCCATGTGTGATTTCACTACTGGGTTTAAAATAAGCAAGATTCTTTAGAATTGAGTGTGAATACTTGATCAAGATTTCTCAATTGCTGAATGATAGACCAAGCATTTGATTCTAAAGATTTTCCCTAAAACCCCTGGGGTAGGTGCATCAATAATCATCACTTGAGCAATTTTAATAAAGAAATACCTATTCAGTTTCCTACACCAGCCTCAGTTAGCTCTTGAACTCTATGGTCTGCCATTAATGTGATTAATATTTACTTTAGTTATTAATTGGGTGAAGCAAGAGTGTTTAATATTTAATGGCACAATTGCTTGGGGAGAGACAATTTGGATCGATGAAGGCTAAAATTTCCATGTGACTCATTTTCCAGATGACATTTTTAATTGCTTGGTACTAAAATAATAACTGGCCTACTGCAAACATATCTGGTTCTCCCCTTTAATTAATCAAGTATCTGATATACTCAGAAATTCATTGTACCTCAGGCACACTAAATATGTGGAAATGTATGCCAAAATGTGAACCTGAGAAGACTTCTTAGCAACCACCCAATGGATTTCTTTTTCTTTTTTTTTTAGTGTATGTGTAGGAGCATGTATGATGCAGAGCCCAAAGAAAGACATTGAGTGCCTTTTTCTATTGCTCTCTACCCTGGTTTTTGAGACAGTGTATTTCACTGAACCTGCAGCCTGCCATTTCTGCTAGGCTGGCTGGCCAGGAACTCCTGGAACCCACTTGACTCTGGTCCCTAAGGCTGGGTTACAGGCGTGCATGATCATGACCGGATTTATGTGGGTCCTGGGATTCCAGCTCAAATCCTCATGTTTACACAGCAAACACTCTTACTCACTGGGCCATCTCCTGTTGTTATACACATACACGCACACACGTATTTAGCAATTTTGATCTTCCAATTTAACTCTTCCAAGGCATCATGGGCTTTTTTTTTAAACCCTAAATATGTACATGGGTTTTGGTGTGCAAAGTTAATGAAACAAAAACAGTGTCCCCGACTGTGTAGTGATTAGGACAGTGACAGTTACAACACAGAGGATGAGAACAGAGTTGGCAGCCTGAATACGATGGAAAGGGAGGCTGTAATGGGAGGCATTCAGGTAAAGGGCACTGTTAAAAATTGATAATAATCTGGGAAAGACTACAAGGCCTCAGCCATACACAAAGAAGTAAAGGCAACTAAGGAATTGCTGAGAATGGGAAACGTCGTCTTCCCAGGTACACCAATTTTTGTAACACGAATTGCTAAATGGTTCTATTAATTAAAAACCCAGAGCCGGATATTGGGGTGGAAACTGAGAGATCAGAGAAGCAGAGAGAAACCAGCCATGTTCTGACCGCTAGGAAATCCTCAGCCAAAGAGAGGCTACTTCCTGTATACTCATGCCCATATAGCTTTCTGTGCCCTGCCATCTTCACTCCTCTCTCTGCCTAGTTACATCATTTTCCTCTTTTGGCCCAGCTCTATCACTTCCTGTACAGACCTCCAGACCTCTATGATTAACTACTGCTGGGATTAAAGGCATGTGCCACCATGCCAGACTCTGTTACCAGTGTGGCCTTGAACTCACAGAGATCCCGATGAATCTCTGTCTCCTGAATGCTAGGATTAAGGGCATGTGCTACCACTGCCTGACCTCCATGTTTAACATAGTAGCTGGCTTTTTTCTCTGATCTCCAGATAAGCTTTATTGGGGTGCACAAATAAAATATCACCACACCAATTGGTTATCTAATACCAAATGCTTAGCCTCAAAACCATACATATAAGTAACACTATACAGACTAAGATAGATTTGGGATATATGCATATATGCATATAACAACAGTTAATGAAAAAAGAAACCATGGACTTGAAAGAGATCAAAATAGGGTATATGGAATGGTTTGGAGGGAGGAAATGAAATGAGGGAAATGATGTAATTATATTATAATCCCCAAATAAATGAGACAATAAAAACCCACAAAAAATTGCTACTAAAAAAAACATGGGTGTGGATTCCTGCAATCCCAGCAGTTAGCAAGGAGAGTGGAGACTTCAAGGTCAACTGTAGCTACAGAAGCAGTCTGGAGCCATGTTTGGGCTACATGAGACTGTTTCCAGTAGAAACAAAGAACAAAACCAAACAAAAGAAGCATTTGTGTCTGGGGAAATACAGTCATTCAAGAGACAGGTAAGTTGTATTAACACATTTAGGACATTTTGAAAAAGAGTGAAACAATCTACAAAATTTATATTTTTTCCCTCAATTGATTTTTTTTATTTAAAAGTTTTTTTTTCCATTTTACATACTAACCACAGTTCCCCCTCCCTCCTCTCCTCCTGCTCCCCCCCCCACCTCCCCCTCATCCACTCTTTAGAGAGGGTAAGGCCTCCCATGAGGAGTCAACAAAGTCTGGCATATCTAGTTGAGACAGGACCAACCCCCAAACCCCAACCACACTAGGGATAAATCCTGGTTCCACTGCCAGGAACCCCGCAAACTGCCCAAGCCACACAACTGTTACTCACATTTAGAGTGCCTAGTTGGGGCCCATGCAGGTTCCCCAGATGTCAGTCCAGAGTCTGTGAGCTCCCTCTAGCTCAGGTCAGCTGTTTCTGTGGGTTTCCCCATCATGATATTGACCCCACCTTGCTCATATAATCCCTCTTCCTTCTTGACTGGACTCCAGGAGCTTGGCCTAGTGCTTGACTCAGCTTGGCTGTGGATCTTTGCATCTGCTTCCATCAGTTACTGGATGAAGGTTCTATGATGACAATTGGGGTAGTCATCAATTTGATTACAGGAGAAGGCCAGTCAGGCACCCTCTGCACTATTGCTTGGAGTCTTAGCTGGCATCCCATTTGTGGATTCCTGGGAATTTCCATAGCACCAGGTTTCTCCCTAGCCCCATAATGGTCCCCTCTATCAAGATATCTCTTTCCTTGCTCTACAAAATATAAATGTATTCCCCTCAGTCCTTTTTTCCTCAAGAAGCTTAAAATTTAAAATTAAGCTTATTCTCTCCAAATATCACTGTATACCAATTTTCTCCAGTTTATGCTTTATTATTTTCCCTAAATATATATTAGAGAAGAACTTTGAGTAATTATTGAATTTAGGTAGGATGCCTGGACGGTGTCTAGAAGTGACTGGGAAACTGAAATTCTGCTCCTACTGAAAACAATTCATGCACAACTTCTGGGGAAAATAACAGAGGTCTTTTACATGTCTTCAAGGGAGAGAAGCTTCTGAAAGAGGGGATCCATGAACTGAGAAGAATGAATGGCGTTTAGAAGACGGATCATTACAGAGTATTTCCAAATCCGGTTGCATAACATTTGGCCCAGATTTGCCAGACACCAGTGCGTTGTTTTTTTTATAAACAAGTATACAGATTTGCTTTTAATTGGCTCTACAATCTCTTTCTTTTCCAGTTGAGCAAATACTAATTAAACACCTTCTCTGTGCATAGCCTAATTGGTCCTATGGCAGATAAAATGATAGCAAACAACTCTGGTGCCTTTTGTTCTTTTGGATGGCTCAGTGATTCAGAGCGAATGTTAGGGGAGGTTCTGCTTCTCATTCCAACATGAGAGAGAAATCTCCTAATTGAGACAGTAAAGATTTTGCAGACTATGGAAACACAAGATAAAACTGACTCCCCACCCAACCCCACTCTTTCTTTTGATAAGTCAATCATTTTACATGCAGATTCAGCTATATAAGTTTGCTTTGGTATTTCCCACCTAGTGGGTAAGATTGTGGGATTTCTCCAGCAAATGAATGGATGTTGGAATCATGGAAGTTTTGGAAACAGCTTCATTATTCTCTAACTAGCCAATATTGTAATCTAGTTAACCTGTTAACCAAGGGCAGGGCCTCTGGATAAAGCCTGATTGTTACGTGGTTATGGGAACAGTCCTTAGTTTACTGTAAGCCACTATACCGTGAGGTTAGCCTTACAAAGTCCCATGACGGGACTGGTATATCTCTGAGAGATCACAGCAAATTTAGCTCTGTGACTGTCCTTTGTTTCTTTCTCACAGCTTCATTGAGATGCAGCTCACATACTATATATAATTTATCCACTTCACATGTAACATTCAGTAGTTTTTGGATAGTCATATAGTTCTGAAGACAATTACTTCAATCAATTACAGGACATCTCAACACCGGGAAGATAATTCTTACTCCCTCACCCCACTGCTACATTCTCATTCTCAGCTACACACTTCTAATTCACCCAACTCCAGCCTCAGGCTGTCACGAATACACTTTTTTTTTAAAAGTAGATTTTCTTATTCTAGTAATTTTATATAAATTGTATCCTATCATGTGAGGTCTTAAAAAAACTATTCACTTTTGGTTCGTATATTGTTTTCAAGACGCTGTAAGTCATTAGTACCTCGTTGCTATGGTGAGAAAGTAATATTCTGTGTATGGGTAGATCACACTCGTTGACTCCTTATCCTTTGGTAAATGTTTGCATTATTCCCATCCTTTGGCTGTTGTGTATAATGTTATAATTACATTCAGATATGTATTCCTTTTTTTTTTGCGGGGTTAAATGACACCTGCACTTTGGCATTTAGGAGTTGCATAGATGTTTTTTAAGTGGCTGTATCATTTTACATTCTCATAAGCCGTGTATAAGCCGTTAATGCTCCATTTCATTGCCAACATTTGTTATTATCTCATTTTTTTTTATTACAATCATCCTAGCTGGGTAAGTAGTGGCATCTCACTGGGTATATGCTCACCTTTCTCTGCTGACTAATAATGTTAAGCAAATTTCTTGCCACTCTAACCAGTTTTTTATATTCTTCATGGAAATGCTTATTTAGATTGCCCCGCATCCTTTTCTTCAAAAGTTTTCTTTTTCTTTTTCCCCAGAAAGGGTCATATATGTTGCTACATTCCTCAGGCTAGTCACAAATTTTTAAACTCAAATGACCCTCCTGTTTCAGCCTTCCAAGTACTAGAATTAAAAATATGTCTTTATTGTGATGAAGTGGTTCAATTCTGTGATATTTCCCCCAAGAAGTCATAAAAATGAAGAAAAATAATAATGTATAATACTATATAATAATATTATATTATGTATACTATGTAATAATGAGACTATATAAATAATAATATATTTACTTTAACATTTTAAGTTACACAAACTGGAAACAATTTACCTACAACAAATCAAAATTCCTTTTAGTTTCCATGGACACTGCCCACTCCTGTTCTTGTTCATAAGGTCCTTCGTCACCCCCCTCTCATTTCCAGTGACTTTAGTTACTGGTTTTCAGTCATTCTCCTGAAAATGTTTCCTTTATGTTCATTTTTGATTTATTATTAATGTAGATGATGAGAACTCCACTCTCAACCTTTAAACTCCACTCAAGTTCTCCTCCACAATCTTTGACGCCACCCTAACTCAACAAAAGTGAGAAAGCATGGCCGGCTCTTACCTTCAAGGTCACCACACTTGCGTTAGCTTTCGCAGACGACTTCCCCAAGGGGTTCCTTGGGAATTTAAGAAAATGACTCTCCAGATTCCCAGCTCATAGTATGTATACTTTGACAATGATTGTATATAAAATGTGTTGTACTATCAATCTATTTCTTCATAAGGTAAGCCATTTTAGAAAGTATTTCCATGATTGACAGTTGTCTGTTTCTCGAATGGGAGATAGTGTAGACATGACTTTCCAGCTACGTTTTAATTTGTCTTTCACTGTTTCATCACTTAGGAAAATTTTTGAAATTAATTAGTTTAGTCAGTCTTTTAGGTTAATATGAAGTTATATGTTTCCTAAGGTTACTTCATATGTATGTGCTGTTATACTTTTCTCATTTGTTTCCCTCTCCAAGCACCCACTCCGGTGCCCTCCCCCACCTGGTTCCAACCCTTCTCCTTGTTAGTGCTCCTTTTCACATGTTTGATGTTATAGTCTCTATTTCCACCTCCTGTAAGAATTCGTTTTCCCTTCTCATAATTGCCCCATGATGTGTGTACATGTATACATACACACATGAGCAATTTTAAATCTAAGTTCCATACATAAGAGAAAAATACCCAATATTTGTCTTTCTGAGTCTGGTTTATTTAACTTAATACAATGGTTTTTCAGTTGTACATATTTTCATTCAAATGATATAATATCATTTTTCCTTATACCTGCATCGAATTCCATTATGAGCACCACCACATTTTTCTTCATCCACTTACCTGTTGATGGATGTCTAGGCTAGTTCTGTTTCATGGCTATTGTGAATAGGGAAGCAATAAACATGAAAATGCAAGAATTTCTGTGGTATGATTACTTAGAGTCCTTTGGGTATATAGCTAACAGCAGTATAGCTGGTCCATATATATATTTTTTTAAAAAAAGAAACTCCATGTGATAGTGTGTTATGGAATATTTGTACACTGTGTGAAGATGTATCTGCTGTGATTGGCCAATAGGTAGGCAGGAGGTATAGACTGGATTTCCAAGTAGAGAAAGAAAGAGGAGGAGATTTCAAACAGCCAACTCATGCAATGAGCACAGGACCCGGTCCCACTGCCTGGATGCCTCCCAAACAGATCAAGCCAATCAACTGTCTCACCCATTCAGAGGGCCTGATCCAGCTGGTGGCCCCTCAGCCATTGGTTCATAGTTCATGTGTTTCCATTCATTTGGCTATTTGTCCCTGTGCTTTATCCAACCTTGGTCTCAACAATTCTCACTCATACAAACCCTCCTCTTTCTCACTAATTGGACTCCCGGAGCTCCACCCGGGGCCTAGCTGTGGATCTCTGCTTCCAGATCCCTCAGTCATTGGATGGGGTTTCTAGCATGACAATTAGGGTGTTTGGCCATCCCATCACCAGAGTGGGTCAGTTCGGGCTGTCTCTCGACCATTGCCAGCAGTCTACTGTGGGGGTATCTTTGTGGATTTCTGTGGGCCTCTCTAGCACTTTGCTTCTTCCTATTCTCATGTGGTCTTCATTTATCATGGTTTCCTACTCCTTGTTCTCCCTCTCTGTTGTTGATCCAGCTGGGGTCTCCCGCTCCCCCAAGCTCTCTTTCCCTCGACCCTCCCCCTTCATTTCCCCCACTTATGTCCAGGCTGTTCATGAAGATCTCATCCGTTTCTCCGTCATTGGGCGATCCCCATGTCTTTCTTGGGGTCCTGTTTTGGAGGGAGGAAACGTAAAAAGAAAATTATGAATTTATATAAAATTCTCAAAACAAAAGAAATAATTAACCAAAAAAATAAATTACTAAGATCATTTAAATATAAAAAAAAGAAAGAGGAGGAGAAATCTAGGCACACAGGGGAAGCCAGGAGACATGGAGAGGAAACAGGAAATGCAAGATGGAAGAGAGGTAATGTCATGTGATAGAACATAGATTAATATAAATGGGTTAATTTAAGTTATGAGTTAGTTAGGAACATGCTTAAGCTATAAACTGAGCTTTTATAATTAAGATGTCTCCATGTCATTATTTAGGAACTGGCTGGTGGGACAGAGAAGGACTCTTTTCAATAGTGACTACATAAGTTTACATTCCTACCAAGAGGGCGTAAGTATTTATCAGTATTTGTTATCATTTGTTGTCAATATGACAACTCTTCTTCCTGGGGTGAGAAATATACCATGACCATCCTGGCTTCTTTCCAGGGATTTCAGCTTGCTTTAACTAGCCAAGTCAGTAAGTGTAATTCAGCACATAAAGAGACAAAAAGAGAGAGAGATCAGATATTTAACTCAATCAATACCAAAAAGGCCTTTGACAAAGCCTCTTGAACAAATAATGTGGGATCCTGGATTGCTAAATGTAGAGGAATGAAACTATCCTCATCTCTCATCCCCACTTTGCAAAAAAGTCAACTAAAAATGTATCAGATACCTTAATATTGACTGCATGTTGAAAATTACTAGAAGAAAACATACACAAAACCCTTTGAGATATAGGCTAAGCAAAGGTTTTCTGGAAAAGGCTCTAATAGGGTGGGAAATAATTTTAAGAAGTGATAAATAAAATTTAAATATCTTCTGCAGTGTGAAAGAAGCATTCACCAGTGTAAAGAGATGGCCTACACGACAAGAACATGGCTGCAAACTACTGTGATGGGTAATATTGGCTGTCAACTTGATTGGATCTGGACCCAATGAAATGATGATGTACCAGAACTAAGTGAAGTTTAGCCAAAGGATGCAAAATAGGGTTAATAATAAAGGATCAATCATTGTTCTGGTTGTTTCCAATCAGAACATTTTGAATCTTCCTCTCTCTCTCCCTCACAAGAAAGAAGTTAATAGTAAGAAAACTAAGGAGGACACTAAAAATCTTGCATGATTGTGAATGAATAGTATTAAAACTCAGATTCCATGGGCAGTGAGTATTATAAATAGTTCTATGTCTATAGGTTTGATAGGTTAAAGGGTAGGGGACTCTGCTTATGTAATTAAAATTTTGTTTGAAAACAACCACATGTATTGCTTTATTTTTTTTAATACAGCATCAGAGAAAAGTAGCTGTGACAGAGGCTCAAGGTCAACCTTGTGAGCATCAACTTTCAGGTCAAACATTCTGACATTATCTATGGCTTCTCCTCTTTATTCACACTCTGTCCCCATCTGTGGAGAAAATATACAGACTATATTTAGAATACATCCAGAACCTGCTTTTCACAATTCCAACATCTCAACTGTCTCATGATCCCCACAGGCCTTCATCTTGATAGATGATTCCTATCAAGTTTTTCATATTTTATATTGGTTAATTTGCTTTCTCTTTTGCCTTCTCTACTTTTAACAGCCACAGGGAAGAAATACTGATCTATTTAAAATAGAAATATGATTGTATTGCCTTGTGGCCCATAGCCCTCCTGTGCCTTCTCATTCGACTGAGTAAAAACCAAAGTCTTCACAATGGGGGAGAAAGGTAAAACCTTGATGTAATCAGTCTTTTTGCTTAGCATCCCTAGTTGATGTTTCTTTTTTCTTCTTCAGCTTGTTTCCTGGTCCCTTCCTATTCAGCTGCCTACACCTAAGCTCTATGGGTCTGCTGACTTTCCTGCACTTCTTGAGCAGGTGAACCACCCCACTTAGCCAAGGTTTCAGCACTGTATTCAGATTGCTATCCGAAGTCACTTGATCAGTGATGCATTATCCTGATAGCATGGAGCCATCCCTCTAATGTTCCTGTTGTTTCATGGCATGGAGCCATCCCTCTAATGTTCCTGTTGTTTCATGACGTATTTATTTTAATACTCATAACCTTCAGGAAAATCACTCATGATGAAGACATGAATACGTACAGCATCTTGCAAATATTCAATATGAGAAAAAAAAAACTCCTGAGATCTATCAAGAAAATTAAATTATATCTTTTTCAGTTTTGTAGATAAGTATACATGTGTTAATCCTTATGGAAAGGATTTTCTGTACTCATCCATGTTTGATTTGTGTGTGGAAGAAAAATAGTTTTCTTTTCTTACTTTCTATACATAGTGTTTATCATTTGATCAATAGACAGGAATATTACTGAAATACAAATGAATTAGCTGTAAAAAAGGGTGGTTATTTGAGAGAAATCTTCATCATGGACTTCTCTGATGCATTTGAAATGCAGGGGTGTTATAGAACACTGATTTGAGATGATAAGCATGTGTCCAGGGAGGCTATTTTGTAATGTACACAGCCGAGCATGGGTTTATAACAAAGGAACAGCATGCATGGTGGGACACTGCATTGTGTTCAATTATCTCCACTTTTCCAATCCATTAGTAGATGTCTAATTATTCTAACTATCTTTCAGAGATGTGTAATTTTAATAATTTAAGGTCATTCAAATCTGGCAATTACCATTAGCATTAACTTGATGACCACTTTGGATGGTATTAACAATTAGCTGCTTAAACATATCATTAAAGCTTTCCTTATACATTACCTTTGGAAGTATTATTTATTTCTCAATTTCATTCTTTCTGTTTATATTGTGGCTCCAGATAAGCCAAAATTCTTAACATAGACTGTATTATTTTCATTTATAAATATATCTATGTAAAAGACTCGCCAACACAGTTAAGCTAAGTGCTATTAGGTAATTACACTGTCAATCTTGGATTAACAACAGTAGGAAAAAATGGGATGGTTTAACAAGCCTGGCTGAGATTGTTTTCTTGCTCTTCTCTGACGAATCAGCGAATATTGTTAAGAGTCATTCAGAATCAGAATAAAATGAGTGTCTTGAATAGAATGATGATTTTTTTTACATGAAGTGAGATTGCTTCAAAGAAATGTGCCTTTGAGAAGAAATAAATGGAGGTTTTACTCTTTTATAAATCTCTAACCACTAAAACATTCATTAGGCTTCATTGTTTTGAGTTCATCCTAGGGGTTGGAGAGATGGCTTGGTGGTTAAGAGAGCTTATTTTCTTGCAGAGAACCTGGGTGGGTTCTGTTCCCAGTACTCGTGGGGGTTCACTACACACACACACACACACACACACACACACACACACACACACACACACCAGCAAAAAAGATGAAAAATAGAGTTCATTTAATCTCATGCTCATTTAGTACTATAGGTTCTATAAGGAAGATATGTCACCAATTCATGCCAGGATCAGTAAGTCTTCGTGTATATAGTACCAGTCACAGAATTTTGGCATCATTCTAGTACTGCATTAAGTAGAAATTCCATATTTTTTCTTGATAGATCCTTTCTTGAGATACTTTTCCCCAATACATGCTTTTCTTCCAAGTTTTCTGGCCATCTCCCCTGCAACTATCTGTTCTCTGCTGCATAATCCCTCCACACATTCCTGGAGTTGGGTATCTGTAACTCTTGTTGAGTTGTCTATAAATTTAGATACCCTCACCACAAAACTCCATGTCATTCTGCCACCAGCGCTTTTCCTTCATCGATTTTTGTGTTTGTGCTGGAGGAAGAACTCCTGACTAGGAGTATAAAATTAGTCATTTGTTAGAAGTAATGAAAACGAATAGACTGGCTTTCTTGTCCAATTCGAATGGAAACCTAACGAAGCTTTTGAAAACCTGCAGGAAATAAGGGAGAAGCAATTTGCCAACAGATTTGGGAAAAGTGACTTCCATTGGCAGTTGAAGCAGATGGCATCTTAAGCATGACAGATTTTCTACCACTCCACATAGAATCAATATCCAGTAGCATGAAGTAAATTAGCTGGCAGTGGATGAGAAGTCTGCCCATTAGTTTGATTTAGGTAAGGGGTGGATTTGCATAGTTCTGCCATGATACTTTGTTTCGGTTCATTACTGGTGACCAGATTCAACAGCAACAATCCCAAGGATGGTATGATGACTCTCTCACAGACATAAATCTGGAACTGCAAAGCTGTGAAAAGGAAGAGTGTCTATACCTTCATGCTAGCTTTCTTCTTCTGTAGATACACTGATAAAGCAACTTTACAGGTAAAACCTATATAAAACAAAGATGCAAATTAGGTTGAAGAGGATAGGGAGGCACGGAGCGATGAACACATATTTTACCAAGAACTTACCTTTACCCTAACTTCGTTTTGGCCTCATGTTTTCCAACTGGAACTTTAAAATTTTTGTTGGAAGTCATGTGGCTAACAAGTGATTTCTCAGTCCCAAGCTCATGTTTGAATGAGTCCCCACATACTGCTTTGTGCTTAGGGCTACATTACAATGATTATGGGTCTTCTGTTAGCATTGTTATTTTATCCACCAGACCTTCCGATTAATCCCACACTTAAAGCTTTCCTACTCAAAAAAGTCCAATGTTTTACCTAGGATACTGATGTGTGTGTGTGTGTGTGTGTGTGTGTGTGTGTGTGTGTGTATGTGAATACACAAATTAATTTTATTTTAAATAATGCAATAATTTAATCCAAACAAATGAATTCCCAGTAGTAAATATAAGACATCAATTAAACAACTAGCTACTTATTAAGCACCTATTGTATAATACCCAAACGACACAGTCCCAATTTCATGGAACTAAAGACATGGTAGGACACCTACAAAAATCAATGTCAGATTCCAGTTGTTGAGAGTAGCATGGAAGAATTAAGGAGATTTATGTCATGGGTTGGATTCCCCATGATACAGGTTTCTAAGATGGGAAGAAGTGTATAGAATGCCTATTAGGAAATATTATTGAGAGAGAAACACTAATGGGGACAAGATTAGTCAGAAGGAGAATTTGTCATGAACCCATGAATTGGGTTCAGGGATGGTCATAGCTGGCCTACTGTGAGCCTTGAACCTAAGATGATCCTTCAGAATTGACTTGGAGAGAAAGAGGGGCCAGGTCTTTATAGTCGATAACAGTTGGTCATTGGATTTGTGCCGCTGAACAAGGTAAGCATTTTGAGGACAGATTAGAATTCATGCAAATGGGCACATTTTCCCCTTAAAATATTAACTTAGATTAAAAAAAAGCATAGAGTGGTAGGAAGAAGGCATTGAGGGCCATGGTAAGCATTTCATTTTTAAGAGCGGACGCTGAGGCCTGGTCCTGTAGAGAAGCTTCATACTCTATAGTCTCACCCTGCTTTTGGGATGAGAGAACTAATCAGGCACCAAGGTTTCACCTCCAAAACAATCTTTGTAGAAGTCACATCTTGTTCCTTGATTGACAGTGAGTTGGGAAGGGACACATACAGTAAAGGTACATGTACCTTGAAAGCTTTAAAGTTGTTACTTAAAAACTATACCTTCTTTTCCTAAGAAGTATGCCTCAGCAAAGTAGAGAGTTAAAGGTTAAACAGAGAAGCCCGAGCCAGGGTATGAGTGTGAGATAAGGGGGGGTGGGTGGGATCACTTTGGCATGGAATATTGAGGGGGTGAATTAAGAGTATGGAAGAGTTCCTTATAATACCACCAGTGCTATGATTATTGATTAATCCAGACACAGACTTTTCTGCCTTGGTTATAAGCACTGTTTTATTCTCAACCAGTACACATAGCTGTTCCTAAGAAAAGGCTGAAGACACAAAAATTACTGATGATGACAGGAAGAGACTCCACCATAGATGAAGCCCTGGGGTTCTTCTATATGTCAATAATCTGGATATACCTGGAATTAAAAAGTAGAAACATATGATTTTTAAATTATAGTAATATTCTAAGTATTGCTGTACTATTTCAAGAAGTCTTTACTATCCTCACTTTGTATTTGTGTTTAATAGTACATTTTTCATTGGAACATGCTCATAGCAAAGACACACTATTTATTCACTTAATTTACTCATTAAACAAGGCTGTAAAATGTTTTTATTGCTGCTTGTATGAATATGATTTCAGGGCTGACTAGTTAGTATTGGATAACTACTTTGAGGGGGCTTGTGTAAAAGAAGCTCTTTCCTGGGGAAGGCTATTGCTCCTGCTCAGAACAAGCAGGTTCTATTTATATATTTCTCTCTCTCTCTCTCTCTCTCTCTCTCTCTCTCTCTCTCTCT